>CM050173.1:20088850-20258850 GCA_027410445.1 Discoglossus pictus | reverse complement strand
AAACAAGAGCACATATATTATTAAATGTTATTGTTCTAAAAGAACAAAAAGGTTTTCTCATGATAGAAGTCTTTTATGAAAAAGACTGATGATTGTCCACATTTTTAGACTGGGACTACTCCCAATTTATGACATTAGTGGAGTAATTGCAGCACATATCTAGAGATTCTGCCAGTAAAGCTGTACATGAAATAGGCAAGTCAAAGAAGTCTGTTTAAGGCTTTTCCAGAATTTGAGAAATATGTGAGGAGCTTTAATCTAAAGACTATGGGAAAACAAGCAATGTTCTGTGTGTTTTCTCAAAAAATAATAATTTCCATATACTTATAATGGAGAATCTATCCAGCACTTGAGAGGATAAAATGGAAAAGTGGAAAAATGTTTGATCCCCATGGTGGTATTCTAAACATGCTACACACTTGATTTCTTCTCTTAATTGTTATGGAGAATTAAATGAAATTGTAATAATTCATACTTGATTTCTTTATTTATAATTAAATATTCTATAATATTTTGTTAATAATCACATTACACTGTTATACAAAAACAAAATTATACTATGTTTAGTATTCACTTATAATATTACATTTTATATTTATATTATTATATATTTGGAATATTGTGACCAATTTTGTTCTTGTTGTTGTAATTTTTATATTTACTGTTATAATGTTGTGCATGATATTGTTTTTCTTATATATATATATATATACATATATGTGATCCTCTTTTTTTATTTTATTTATTTATTAATTAATATATTATTTTTATAGTATTACACTAATCATTAATGATTTATTTAATTATTGGTATCTTATTATATAGACTAGTAAATCACATAGATTTCAAATGTTATTTTATTTACAATTTTAAACAAATAAAATTTAGTGAATATGGCCGTCAATCTTAGAACCTGTGGACATGTACATCGAGTCAAAGCCAATCTGAATATAACCATCTGTTTTGTGTACTATTAGTTAAAGGGGCAAACAAAAAGGTATCATATCCTACCACGCACAATGCAGTGTGCCAGGTTACAGATGAAAATTATATCAGCATGCAGGAGAGCATACAGGGAGAAAAGGGGAGGTTCAAGAAGCTGACACGTTGTTAGTTTGTTAACTTTATTAAAAGTTAATGAAATATACCTGTTATATATTGTAATTACATGGAGAGGTAAACTTAAATAAAATTAATCTAGTTAGAACATTTATATAACATAAAAAGTGCTTGAAGATTCTATTTAAATACATTCAGTTGAAATAGTGGTGGTCAATGATAGATTTATATTATATTTGGGACCTTGGGTATCCATTTAATTAATCCCAAAAAAATGAAATTTGGATAATGTTTAGAGACATTTCTATAGTAACAGGTTAATGCATTTGTAATACATGATATATAGCATTATTACATAGTGACATCAAAACACTGCAACCTAACCATGATCCAAATCGAACCATCTCATTTTTTTGAACAGTTGATCATATCTATTTTAAAACTTGTTTGAAATTACAGGCATGTTTGAACCTGGCATTTTGGTAAATTTGTGTCATCTGTTTGGTGGACAGACTCCATGTGTGCTTCAGTGTACTAAGTGTATCAATAAAACTATCAATTAATTTATTTTTCATTGTAATCTGTATTTTTTTTCAGACTAAAAACCATGGTTGGTATCGTACCCAAGAGACAGGCCAGAGGGGTGGATTTTTGTGGTGTTGACCAGCACTATTACATTGTCCGATCTGACCTCAACTGCTATATGAAATGTGCAAACTTCAACAAGGGTGAAGATATAAATGTTTATTCCCTTCATCCATCATGTAGAGGTGGAGACCATTACTTGGCTTACCAGGATGGCCTCTTCTACATTATTAAAGGAAATAATTACCGCCGTGTGTCCAACATGAATACAGATGAAGGTGCTGTAGTATATCCATTGCATCCTAACTGCCAAGGAGGTGACCACTATCTGTCAGCCTTTGGCTATTTCTATATCATCTATCAGAGTCGTGGTGTTTATCATCGCACCAAAAACATGAACTCAGATGAAGACGGCGTTGAATATTCTCTCCACCCAAATTGCCAAAATGGGCTGTACTATTTTGGCATCAGTGACTACTACTACTTTGTGAAGCCTCATGATGAGTGGGGAGTTCAGTACTACAGGTGTACCAACTTCAACACAAATGAGGGTGGTGAGACCTTCTCATTCCATCCCAGTATCGTCAACTTTCTTCCTGGTGGTATGGCCCTCACTCAAGGATCAAGTTATGGGGTCTGGGAGTGCATAAAAACCATCTCTAATGATTCATTGACACCTATTGCATGGACAAATAAGATCACTAAGAAAGTTGGGTATGAGAAAGAGAAGATGTCTAGTATAGAGCATAACTGGAAAGTGTCTTCTACTGTTTCTGTAAAGTCTGGTGATCTAACAGGTTTAGTTGCGAAGGCCCAGTTCTCGCTCACAGCTGAATATGGAGGTTCCAGTGTCAACACAGAAAGAGAGAACTGGAGCCAGGCGACTGAAACGGAGGAGTCAATATCACTGACCCTTGAACCCAACCAAAAGATATACATCTGGCAATACCAGCTTAATCTGGGTAATCAAGCAGTTCTTTACTGTCGTGACCTGAAGTTTGATGATGTACCCGACTGTCCAACTGAAAACCCACTCCCTCCAGCACATTGATATTGAAACAGATAGCCCCAACATTGCAGAATCAATACATCATGAATAGCTTCTTCACAGAGCTGTTCTATGTGTATAGTCATTTTGAAAACCTTTTAATTGAGCAGATCACCTTACCATAGAAAATAAATAATTAAATAAATCATGTTATTTAATTCATTGTTTATTTTTTTTCTCAGTGTCCTTTTACCTTTACTTTTCTAATAAGGTTTACTGAAATCATAGGAGCCTGTGAGGCTCCAAAATGTTTTGCAGAAGTATATTTGATTTCTATTAAAGCACTATCTCACTGGCTCCTGGTAGATTTCGTTGTTGCTAGTGGTACATTTAGCCACAGTGGCATGAATAACTCAGTCTTCAGTGTTATTCTGTGGAATCCATATATCAATGTATATACATTTTTACACTATTTGATAAATGGACTATCTTCTTAGAAATACATCTATCTATCTATCTATCTTTACTACTAAAGTCTCATAATTACATTTATTTCTGAAGACATATTTATTTATAATATGCATTCACATTTATAGGGTAGCCATTTCTTGTTGACCTGGTATATCACCTTAGAGTGGACCTAGTATGCAAATATTAATTCCATTCTGTCCTAAGTGATAGCGAATCAGTCACCCAACTGTCAAAGTAGATAAAGAACACAGTAATGGTGGCTCCCTACGCAACACAATTGCATATAATACTTAATTAATAAAAGTCTGTATTCATTTTTTTTCAGTTTCTAAAACATTTATCCCATTCTCAAGCCAGTTTCTTCTAGAGTATACTATAAATATGACCATTCAGTAGCCTAATAATTGTAAACTTTTACTGTATATGCAGCAAGTTTGTTGCATATTATTTTTTAAGCAAATATATTTATTAATATTGTCTGGAAATATGTAACTACCAAGGTAGTGAGAGCTTCTCCCCAACCTACTTCTACTCTTAAACTTTGCATGGGTGGAACACACAGCTTCTGAGGCTACTGTCAATGATCCAAGCAGCTCTTATGACCAGCAATCTCATGAAAGTAGTCAAACAGGAGCAGACCCTTTGGAGTGCACAAATGTGCACATATAAAATACTTTTAGTATTAGCTAGCAGACAACATATTTACTTGCCACTCTTGCAACTTTTCTATATAATGTAAATGCCTGTAGATAAGTATGGTAGAAGCCCTCAATTAAAAAGCTAAACATTCATGTTGATAGTGAGATAAACCTTATGGTAATCAGATCACCTTTAGTTAAATTTGTATTTGAATTTCCACCTTGATAGATTAAAAGAACCCTGTTAGTATAGGATTATCTTGTGCTCTGCACCTGCTGCACCAGCAGTGCTCCATCGCTGCTAAATATTGTTAACAGATGATTTTGTTCATCATAAGTGTACATTACATGTCGCTCTCCTTGTCTCTGTGGGGAGACACAGTCGATTAGACTGAGTATATGCATAAACTGTATTGCACTGCGGAGTATGCACACACAGTGGGCAAAGCTGAACACCCATATACCAACTTATTATTATTATTATTATTATCTTTATTTATATCGCGCCAACATATTCCGTAGCGCTGTACAGGGGTTGAGTACATAGCAGAAAACAAATTAAACACCTTGTAAAGAATGGAGGGCCCTGTTTTTGAGCATAAAATCAAATGTACATAGAGCTTGTTTCCAAGGCCTGACACAAGATTGAAAACTCGCAAACTTACAATCTAAGGGTTTAGGTGTGATACAAGAGGGTGACAAATACAATTGAAAGCAATTGGTTCAGTAAAGTGGAGGGGTCTGTGTGTTCTACTGTAGATTGTGGGTGTGAGTGTTATTAAGCTGTGGAATGTTCAGTTGTACATGTTAAGGCTGAAGATGATAAGATTTTTTAAACAGGTGTGTTTTTAATAATTTCTTAAAGGTTTTGAGGCAGGAAGATAATCTAATGGAGCGGGGCAAGGAGTTCCAAATGGATGGGGAAGCACGAGAAAAGTCTTGAAGACGGGAGTGAGAGGAGGTGATGAGAGAGGAGGAAAGAAGAAGGTCGTTAGCAGAACGAAGGGGCCGGTTGGGAGAGTATTTTGAAACAAGAGCAGAGATATAAGGGGGTGCACTGTTGTTGAGGGCTTTATGTGTTAGGGTCATGATTTTAAATTTGATTCGGGAAGCTATGGGAAGCCAGTGGAGTGATTGACAGAGAGGGGCTGCAGACACTGATCGTTTGGTATTGAAGATGAGTCTAGCGGAGGCGTTCATTATGGATTGGAGGGGAGACAGACGAGAGATGGGGAGGCCAGCAAGGAGGGAATTGCAGTAGTCGAGTCGAGAGATGATGAGAGAGTGAATTAGAATTTTAGCTGTGTCTTCTGTAGGATAATGACGAATTTTGGAGATGTTTTTTAGGTGAAACTGACATGATTTTGTTATTGCTTGGATGTGAGGAATAAAAGAGAGGGCGGGATCCAGTAGAACCCCAAGACAATGGGCCTGGGAGGTAGGGGCGATGATGGTGTTGTCAACAGTGAGAGATATTTGAGGTGTGGAAGCTGTAGTAGAGGGTGGAAAGATTAGAAGTTCAGTTTTAGACATGTTGAGTTTGAGTTGACGGGTGGACATCCAGGAGGATATGCTAGAGAGGCAGTTGGAAACTTGAGCTAAAAGAGAGGGGGATAGATCGGGTGCAGAGAGGTAGATTTGAGTATCATCTGCATAGAGATGATACTGAAATCCAAATGATTTTATAAGGGTGCCAAGGGAGGAGGTGTAGATGGAGAAGAGGAGGGGGCCTAGGACAGAACCTTGGGGAACGCCAACAGACAGAGGGAGAGGTGAAGAAGAGGTGCCAGAGAAGGAGACACTAAATGTACGATCTTTAAGATAGGATGTGAACCATGAAAGAGCTGTGTCCTGGATGCCAAAAGAGCGGAGCGTTTGGATTAGAAGAGGGTGGTCAACTGTATCGAAGGCAGCAGAGAGATCCAGGAGAATTAGAATAGAGTAGTGACCCTTTGATTTGGCGGTTAGCAAGTCATTAGTGACTTTTGTAAGGGCTGTTTCTGTAGAGTGTTGGGACCGGAAGCCAGATTGGAAGGGGTCAAGTAGGGAATTGGAGGAAATAAATTGAGTGAGGCGATTGTAAACAAGCCGCTCAAGGAGTTTAGACGCAAGGGGAAGTAGTGAGATAGGGCGATAGTTGGAGGCAGAAGCTGGGTCAGAAGAGGGCTTCTTGAGAATGGGTGTAACTGTGGCATGTTTTAAGGAGGATGGAAACTTGCCAGTGTTTAGGGAGAGGTTGAATAGATGTGTGAGAGCTGGGATAAGTGTGGTGGATAGGGGAGGGATTAGCTGTGATGGAATAGGATCATGAGGACATGTGGTAAGGTGAGAGGTTGATAGTAAAGTAGATACTTCATCCTCGGTTACAGGGTCAAAGGAGTCCATAGTGGAGGTGGGATTGGGGAAGGGTAAGGGCTGGGTGTTGTCGGTTTGGGGAGAGGGTGGTGGGGTAGGGCCAAGCTGGGAGGAGAGCTCATTTCAGATGGTATCGATTTTATTTTTAAAATGGCTGGCAAAGTCATCAGCAGTGAGAGAGGAAGGGGCAGGAGGTGGGGGTGGGCGGAGGAGGGTGTTGAATGTAGCAAATAAACGTTTAGGGTTGGAGGACAGGTTTGATATTAGTGATGAGAAGTAGTGTTGTTTGGCAAGATTGAGGGCAGAGAAGTAGGAGCGCAAGGTAAACTTGTAGTGGAGAAAGTCTGCTGAAGTGCGAGATTTCCTCCATAATCGTTCTGCAGTGCGTGAGCATCTCTGTAGATAGCGTGTTTGTGTGGTGTGCCATGGTTGTGGGTGAGAGCGAGGGCGTTTGCTTGTGATTATGGGGGCAAGAGAGTCAAGGAGGAGTTTAGCGTAGTGTTGTATTGTGAAGTGGCGACGTCAGGGCAGGCAAGGGTGATGAGGGGGCTGAGAAGGGGTGTTAATACATTTGAAAATTGTTGTGGGTTGACTGCTTGCAGGTTTCTGCGTGTTCTGATGGCAGGATTTGAAGAAGGGCGGTGAGCGGTAGATGAGGTGAGGTTGCAAGTTAGCAGGTGGTGGTCAGATAGGGGAAGTGAGGAGATGTCAAGGTTGGAGATAGTGCAGAGATTAGTAAAAATAAGGTCAATAGAGTATCCACCACTGTGAGTTGCGGAATCTGTCCATTGTGAGAGGCCAAGGGAAGAGGTGAGTGCAAGTAATTTTGCAGTTGTTGGGGAGGTGGGTGTGTCAGTGGCAATGTTGAAATCGCCAAGAATGAGTGAAGGTATATTGGAGGAGAGAAAGTGAGGGAGCCAGGCGGCAAAGTTGTCCAGAAATTGAGAGGGTGATACAGGCGGGCGATAGATCACAGCTACTCGCAGAGGGATGGGAGAGAAGATGCGGATAGTATGGACTTCAAAAGATGAGAATTGAAGGGAGGGAACAGGGGGTATGCAGCGAAAAGTGCAGCGAGAGGATAGCAGTATGCCCACACCTCCACCTTGTTTGTTCTCAGGTCTAGGAGTGTGGCTGAAGTGTAGACCACCATAAGAGAGTGCAGCAGGGGAGGCAGAGTCAGATGGAGTGAGCCAGGTTTCCGTGATAGCCAGTAAATTGAGGGAGTTGGAAATGAAGAGATCATGAATGAAGGTAAGTTTATTGCAAACAGACCTTGCATTCCAGAGGGCACAGGAGAAGGGCAAAGTAGATGGTTTGTGACAAGTGATGGGTATTAGATTATGGGTGTTTTGGGCATTTGCTGCCCTGGGGACTCTGCGTGGCTGACAGCAGGTGGGAATGAGTGATGGGCCTGGGTTAGGGGATATATCCCCACAAGCCATCAGAAGAAGGAGAGAGAGTAAAAGGAGATGGGAATAGGACTTACAGGAGCATTTCCGCTTTTCACCTTTAGGGGGGGGATGAGATAGTGACTGGAGGAAGGAGAAGAGCTCATGGGAGCAGAGAAGAGGAGATGAAAGCAGGGAAGGTGAGATAGTTATATTATTGGAGACATGATGTGTGGAGACAGTATAAGAGAGTCTGAGAAAGAGGCAGGAGGTTATAATAAGGAAGGTGGTGTGAGGAAACATAGTGGCACTGTGTAAGCAAGTATTCTTGTAGGGAGTGGTTAGAGGTGATAATCAGATGTCACTGATTAACCATGTGCAGGTAATTAGTATGCCTCAATATATTAAGTGTAAACAAGGGAGGGAGGGGACTGCATTCAGGTGGACATCTATGTGTTATGTTGCTTTGCAGTATGCTTTTAAAAGTATCTATAAGGAAAAAGCAAGAGATATTTTAGGGGGAGGAGATTATGGAGCTATAAAATGGATCAGTGAACACAGAGCATTTCAGGTTTACAGATAAGCAAAGAATATCATCAATAGCAGAAAAATCTAACAGTAAAAAGTCTATCTCAGCAATTATCATAACACAGATATTAATAATAAATAGTCTTTTGTAAACGTAGATATGGATCTGGTGAGCTTCTGTTCTTCTGAAATTACCTTAGACTGCATTCAGGTGGACATCTATGTGTTATGTTGCTTTGCAGTATGCTTTTAAAAGTATCTATAAGGAAAAAGCAAGAGATATTTTAGGGGGAGGAGATTATGGAGCTATAAAATGGATCAGTGAACACAGAGCATTTCAGGTTTACAGATAAGCAAAGAATATCATCAATAGCAGAAAAATCTAACAGTAAAAAGTCTATCTCAGCTATTATCATAACACAGATATTAATAATAAATAGTCTTTTGTAAACGTAGATATGGATCTGGTGAGCTTCTGTTCTTCTGAAATTACCTTAGACTGCATTCAGGTGGACATCTATGTGTTATGTTGCTTTGCAGTATGCTTTTAAAAGTATCTTAGACTGCATTCAGGTGGACATCTATGTGTTATGTTGCTTTGCAGTATGCTTTTAAAAGTATCTATAAGGAAAAAGCAAGAGATATTTTAGGGGGAGGAGATTATGGAGCTATAAAATGGATCAGTGAACACAGAGCATTTCAGGTTTACAGATAAGCAAAGAATATCATCAATAGCAGAAAAATCTAACAGTAAAAAGTCTATCTCAGCAATTATCATAACACAGATATTAATAATAAATAGTCTTTTGTAAACGTAGATATGGATCTGGTGAGCTTCTGTTCTTCTGAAATTACCTTAGACTGCATTCAGGTGGACATCTATGTGTTATGTTGCTTTGCAGTATGCTTTTAAAAGTATCTTAGACTGCATTCAGGTGGACATCTATGTGTTATGTTGCTTTGCAGTATGCTTTTAAAAGTATCTTAGACTGCATTCAGGTGGACATCTATGTGTTATGTTGCTTTGCAGTATGCTTTTAAAAGTATCTTAGACTGCATTCAGGTGGACATCTATGTGTTATGTTGCTTTGCAGTATGCTTTTAAAAGTATCTATAAGGAAAAAGCAAGAGATATTTTAGGGGGAGGAGATTATGGAGCTATAAAATGGATCAGTGAACACAGAGCATTTCAGGTTTACAGATAAGCAAAGAATATCATCAATAGCAGAAAAATCTAACAGTAAAAAGTCTATCTCAGCAATTATCATAACACAGATATTAATAATAAATAGTCTTTTGTAAACGTAGATATGGATCTGGTGAGCTTCTGTTCTTCTGAAATTACCTTAGACTGCATTCAGGTGGACATCTATGTGTTATGTTGCTTTGCAGTATGCTTTTAAAAGTATCTTAGACTGCATTCAGGTGGACATCTATGTGTTATGTTGCTTTGCAGTATGCTTTTAAAAGTATCTTAGACTGCATTCAGGTGGACATCTATGTGTTATGTTGCTTTGCAGTATGCTTTTAAAAGTATCTTAGACTGCATTCAGGTGGACATCTATGTGTTATGTTGCTTTGCAGTATGCTTTTAAAAGTATCTATAAGGAAAAAGCAAGAGATATTTTAGGGGGAGGAGATTATGGAGCTATAAAATGGATCAGTGAACACAGAGCATTTCAGGTTTACAGATAAGCAAAGAATATCATCAATAGCAGAAAAATCTAACAGTAAAAAGTCTATCTCAGCAATTATCATAACACAGATATTAATAATAAATAGTCTTTTGTAAACGTAGATATGGATGTGGTGAGCTTCTGTTCTTCTGAAATTACCTTAGACTGCATTCAGGTGGACATCTATGTGTTATGTTGCTTTGCAGTATGCTTTTAAAAGTATCTATAAGGAAAAAGCAAGAGATATTTTAGGGGGAGGAGATTATGGAGCTATAAAATGGATCAGTGAACACAGAGCATTTCAGGTTTACAGATAAGCAAAGAATATCATCAATAGCAGAAAAATCTAACAGTAAAAAGTCTATCTCAGCAATTATCATAACACAGATATTAATAATAAATAGTCTTTTGTAAACGTAGATATGGATCTGGTGAGCTTCTGTTCTTCTGAAATTACCTTAGACTGCATTCAGGTGGACATCTATGTGTTATGTTGCTTTGCAGTATGCTTTTAAAAGTATCTATAAGGAAAAAGCAAGAGATATTTTAGGGGGAGGAGATTATGGAGCTATAAAATGGATCAGTGAACACAGAGCATTTCAGGTTTACAGATAAGCAAAGAATATCATCAATAGCAGAAAAATCTAACAGTAAAAAGTCTATCTCAGCAATTATCATAACACAGATATTAATAATAAATAGTCTTTTGTAAACGTAGATATGGATCTGGTGAGCTTCTGTTCTTCTGAAATTACCTTAGACTGCATTCAGGTGGACATCTATGTGTTATGTTGCTTTGCAGTATGCTTTTAAAAATATCTTAGACTGCATTCAGGTGGACATCTATGTGTTATGTTGCTTTGCAGTATGCTTTTAAAAGTATCTTAGACTGCATTCAGGTGGACATCTATGTGTTATGTTGCTTTGAAGTATGCTTTTAAAAGTATCTTAGACTGCATTCAGGTGGACATCTATGTGTTATGTTGCTTTGCAGTATGCTTTTAAAAGTATCTTAGACTGCATTCAGGTGGACATCTATGTGTTATGTTGCTTTGCAGTATGCTTTTAAAAGTATCTTAGACTGCATTCAGGTGGACATCTATGTGTTATGTTGCTTTGTGTTATGTTGCTTTGCAGTAACTTCTTTATGTTATGTGCAAAAGTTATGTGCAAAACTGATCACACATCCAATAAATCATTAATATGACGTTATGTGTACAATAATTTTGATACTGATCTAAATAATTATATGTTTATAATTTATTTTTTAATAGTTTTAAGATGATCATACTTATTTACAATCCTGAATAAAATAATTAAAAAAAGAAAGAAAAATAGCAGAAATAAAGAATAGGAAGTAATAAAATCATTTCCTAAACCATGACTTGTTCATACACACCAGATACACCCAGCATGCAATGGATGAACATAAACAACTTTTACTGGACTTGGCACAAATCTTCCCTGCTCCTTCTTACATTCCCCACCTCCAAAAATATTATTTTTTTCTCCTCCATTTATCCTGCTTATTCTTATGACATTTTTCTTTTTTTAGTTGTAGTTATATTCTTTCTCTATTACCATACTCCTTATTGTGGATCTCTGTAGTCACATGTGCAGGGACTCAGCAAAGAGAGTGGGGCGGAGTCAACGCTGCTGCACAACTCCTCGGGGGCAGGAGCTTATGTAAAGTAATACAGCAAAGGTTCCAAACTGTATAAAACTATGGGTGCTAACAAGTACTTTATCAAGTGAATTCTAATAAAATGTTTAATTACCCTACATTGAAGATTGCAATTTTGAGTCGTCAGAAAGTCTTTCTGTTTTACTGAGAAATTAGAGAATATTGTATTGGGTCCATCGTCTTGAGTGCTGTTCCTGGCCCAGGAGACCGCACTCAAGACTGTTCAAGTACAGATTATCAATAAAAGGGAAAGGTCAATAACTTCATATTATTTATTCCCTAAAAGGCCACCTTACAAAAAATGTCCATGGGTAATACAGCTGCTAATGCTGTTAGTTTTTTACATACTTCACAAACAAGTGTCTGTTTTATTGAACTACAGTATTCTTTAAACTGTGTGCTGAATAAAAGTTGTTTTGTTCCCTGAAATCCAATATCATAAATAATGTTCATATTGAGGCTCTGTGTGACTCTGCCCCCACCAAGACAGCAATGTGAGCAATCTGTCATATACTGCCTACCCTCAGGCTGAATTATGAAATCCAGCTACAAAAACATACGTATAAACCAAACCATCTTGTCATCTGCCCTACCTTTATATCCTTAAGACATTTTTTTTTAAATCTATATTCTTTAAAAAATAGCAAACATTAGAAAAAGTTAAAACTATTAGTATTAGCCCCATCCTTTTTTGTGCCCTCTTTTGTAAAGGTTCCATTTTTAGAAATATTTAATTACTAGCGAATTGCCCCTCAAAAAATGACGGCAATGAAATTATAAGTGAGTTAATGCTGTTTGGTGTATAATAATAAAATAACTAATAAATTAATAAAGTAATATACTTTACCTATTTTGAAGTAATATATGCAGGAATCATTGTGTTGAAGAGCTGACAATCTGTTTTGATGTTGCTGCAGCATCAGTGCTGTGGAGCTGCTGTGTAAGGATGATGAATGTGTGCAGTGTAATAGTGTGCGTGCCCGAGACAAAACCATTAGCGTAGCTGTGTACTTCCGCATTGTAT
Source organism: Discoglossus pictus (assembly GCA_027410445.1). Classification (NCBI taxonomy): domain Eukaryota; kingdom Metazoa; phylum Chordata; class Amphibia; order Anura; family Alytidae; genus Discoglossus; species Discoglossus pictus. The sequence continues at coordinate 20,246,451 of CM050173.1, read as the reverse complement.
AAGTTATTGTTCTAAAATGGCGGCTAATGTGTGGTATGCGGCTGTGGCGGAATATCCGTAGCTGTTTTGTAGTGTTTTGCGTGTTTCTGGTGGTGTTTTGCGTGTTTAGAGTCCTCTAGCCCCGTTTTCGTTTTGTTCGGCTGCCATTTTTTCTCTCGCTTAGAGAATTTTTTAGTGTCTAAACTCTTTTATTTTGAGTTAAATTGAGGTGTAACTTCAGTTTTTGAGGTCCTGGATGCTTCCTCTTGCTGTAGGTAAGCTTTTTATGTATGTGTTGTGTGTATTTATTGTGTTTTTAATTTTTTCATTTCCGCGAGTTGCGGCCGATTTTTGCGAGGTCGTAATTGGTCGTAACGTGTCTCGTACTTTTTTGTGAGGGCCGCAGTTGCTGGCAAGGAGCCTTTGAACACAATTCATAAAACTCTATCATGCCGTAATTTTTCAAGGGTTAGTCGCTAGTCACATATAATAGTTGTGGTAATTGCAAGTGTTGGTCACTCTATGTTAAGAATTACAGGCTTGCGAATGTGCAATGTGCTAGTAACTTTGTATTAATTATTTATTTTATTCATTTTATTCATTAAATGACCACCTTCATTTAACTCAAAATAAAAGAGTTTAGACACTAAAAAATTCTCTAAGCGAGAGAAAAAATGGCCGCCGAACAAAACGAAAACGAGGCTACAGCACTCTAAACACGCAAAACACCACAAGAAACACGCAAAAACCCAACAAAACACCTACGGATATTCCGCTACAGACGCATACCACACATTTGCCACCATTTTAATGTGTACACAGCTACGCTAACGGTTTAGTCTCGCGCACGCACAATATTACACTGCACACATTCATCACGCTTACACAGCAGCTCCACACCACTAATTCTCCAGCAACATCAAAGCAGATGGTCAGCTCTTCAACAGAATGCTTCCTCCATATATTACTTCAAAATAGGTAAAGTATATTAATTTATTAATTTATTATTTATTTCATTATTATATATTACTTCAAAATAGGTAAAGTATATTAATTTATTAATTTATTATTTATTTCATTATTATACACCAAACAGCATTAGCTCACTTACAATTTAATTGCCGTCATTTTTTGACGGGCAATTGGCTAGTATATATATATTTTACATAGTTACATAGTAATTAAGGGCGAAAAAAGATTTTTAGCCCATCAAGTTCAACCTTTTAAGATCTCCTCTGATCTGCAATTTGCGGATTAGTTGTTAGTTAACTGATCCAGAAAAAGGCAAACAAACAAAAAAAAAACAGTGAAACTTTGCCAATTGTCTCAAAAGGGGAAAAAAAAATATTCCTTCCTGACCCCAGATACTGGCAATCAGATTCCTCCTTGGATCAATACTCCCTCTCTAATTAAAGTTATCTATTGCATCTGCTGTCACCACCTCATTTGGTAGAGAATTCCACTGATTAACCACCCTTACTGTGAAGAACTCTTTTCTTTCTTTAAGGTGGAATCTTATTACTTCTAACCTCAAAGGATGTCCTCTTGTCAGTTGAAAACCTCTTGGCACAAAAAGCTCCCTGGACAAATCTTTATACTGACCCTAGATGTATTTATATAGGGTAATCATATCCCCTCTTAGATACCTTTTTTCAAGAGAAAATAAGTTTAATTTGGTTAGTCTTTCTTCATAACTTTGCCCCTCCAACCCCCTTATTAGTTTTGTAGCCCTTCTCTGTACTTTTTCCAGCTCTAAAATGTCCTTTTTATGAAATATTTCATACTCCATATTCCAAATGAGGGAGTACTAGAGATTTGTATAGTGGTAGAATTATATTTGCTTACCTTGCTTCTATACCCTTCTTAATACATGCTGATATTTTACTTGCCTTTGCAGCTGCTGCTTGGCTTTGAGCACTGTTACATAGGTGGTTGTCCACAGCTACTCCCAAATCCCTTTCAATATCAGATACCCATAGATTTGGTCCATTAAGATTATAGATTGCATGGCTATTTTTCCTTCCCAAATGCATAATCTTACATTTATTCATATTAAATTTCAGCTACCATTCAATGCCTATTTCTCTGATTTATGTAAATCCCTTTGGAGGTAAAGTACATCATTTTCTGATTTAATTACCTTGCACAACTTCGTGTAAACAGCAAAAATGGACACAATACTTTCCAGTCCTACTTCTGAGTTGTTAATAAATATGTTAAAAAGGAGAGGACCTAATACTGAGCCCTGAGGAACCCCACTTACCACATTAGTCCAATCCGAGTATGTTCCATTTACAACAAGCCTTTGCTTCCTCTCTTTTACCCAGCTCTCAATCCATGTGCATATATTTACTGCAATTCCTGTATCGCTTAGTTTGCACAATAGTCTCCCATGTGGCACTGTATCAAAAGCCTTTACAAAATCTAAAAAGACTACATCCACTGAGTTGCCTTGATCCAAGTCCCTACTAACCTCCTCATAGAAACTAATTAGATTTGTTTGACATGACCTATCCCTCATAAATCCATGTTGGCTTCTACTTATAATCCTGTTGAATAGACATACTCTTGTATATTATCCCTTATGAACCCTTCTAAAAGCTTTCCCACTGCCAGGTCTATATTTCCCCGGATTTGCTCTTACTCCCTTCTTAAATATAGGTATCACCTCCTCTTTTCTCCAGTCATCTGTTAGCGACCCAGTGTTGAGTGAATCTTGAAAAATTAGATATAACGGTTTGGCTATTACAGAACCCAGCTCCCTCAGTACCCTTGGATGTATTCCATCAGGACCTGGGGCTTTATTAACATTTCTTTTTTCCAACCTCTTTTGGATTTCTTCCTGCGTTAACCAATTATTTGGTGAAGGTAGTGTAGCCCCATTATGTTGCCGTGTCCCAACCACTGGTACCTAAATTGTGTATACCGAAGAAAATAACCTATTTTGCTAATCTGCCTTTTCCTGGTCACTAATGATCAGACGGCTTGTTTCACATTGTAATGCTCCTATAGCTTCCTTCCTGGCCTTCTTCCCAATATATATCACATATATAGTTGTGAGCATTGTGGGTTGTTGCTAATGCTTGCGGGCTCGCATAGTGAGCCAACAGCAAATGCTGCCTTCGCAAAGTGAGGGCCGCAGTTGCTGGCAAGGAGCACTGGTGGAGATGAGCGCCATAGGCGTTCATCCCTACAACCCAGTACGACTTAGGCAGTGAGCCCTGTAGGAGTTCTTCCCTACGACCCCCCACCACTTAGGCAAAAAAATCCGAAGTTAACAACCAAACCGTGCACAATACAAAAACATCAACAAAACATCACACACACCTTGGGGGGACAGCCAGGACATCTAGGAGTGAGGTTGCACGCAAATTTACACACAATTTGCCCAGTTTCTGCACTCTAAAATCGCCTAAGCGACAAGAAAAATGGCGGCCGAAAAAAACATTGTGTGCCAAACAGCATTACCCGCCTTACAATTTTTTGATTTGACGGGCAATTCGCTAGTATATATATGTGTGTGTGTGTGCATATATATATATATATATATATATATATATATATATATATATATATATATATGAGAAAATGAATGCTAGAAATCATTAAACTAGTTTTCAATTAGAAATAAATAAATTATAATTGCTACTTCTGGACCTTAAAGGCATACATGACACCTTTTGCCAGTTGTGTGAGTGGGGCATTTACATATCTTTACATCAATGCTTGCATTTCCTGATGCAAGTAGCCTGCTCTTGGCCTGTCATTGGGGATGGAGTGTGGTGTCAATTTTGATCAGATTCATTTATCTAACAAAGCCTACTCATCGCTGGTGGTTCCATCCTCCCCATCCCACCCTCCATTGATAGATAAGAAACGCAGATCTCATGAGCCATTTCTCATGAAGCAATGTAACAGAGATAAAATTGATTTCTCTAGAATCTTCAAATGTTTTGATTTCCCCAAATAATGTTTTGATGTCCATGGGTAATACAGCTGCTAATGCTGTTAGTTTTTTACATACTTCACAAACAAGTGCCTGTTTTATTGAACTACAGTATTCTTTAAACTGTGTGTTGAATAAAAGTTGTTTTGTTCCCTGAAATCCAATATCATAAATAATGTTCATATTGAGGCTCTGTGTGACTCTGTCCCCACCAAGACAGCGATGTGAGCAATCTGTCATATACTGCCTACCCTCGGGCTGAATTATGACATTCAGCTTAAAAAAAATATGTATAAACCAAACCATCTTGTTATCTGCCCTACCTTTATATCCTTAATACATTTTTTTGTAAGGGTTCCATTTTTAGAAATATTTAACCCTTTCATTAGCAGAGGGGTAAGGAGTGTAGGAATCAAAATAATTCTGTGGGTGGGGGATACAGCTAACTTTATACACAGAACACTTAACAGCTTCTACGCATACATACACATACATTGCCTTGCAAAAGTATTCACCCCCCTTGACATATTTTGTTACATTACAGCCGTAAGTGCAATGTTTTGTTAATCTGAATTCTATGTGATGGATCAGAACACAATAGTTTAAGTTTGTGAAGTGAAATGAGAAAAATATATACATAAAACTATTTTTTAGAAATAGAAAAAAGAAAATTGGCATGTGCATATTTTTTCACCCCCTTTTTATGAAGCCCATAAAAAGCTCTGGTGCAACCAATTACCCTCAGAAGTAACATAATTAGTGAAATGATGTCCACCTGTGTGCAATCAAAGTGTCACATGATCTGTCATTACATATACACACCTTTTTTTAAAGGCCCCAGAGGCTGCAACACCTAAGCAAGAGGCACTTCTAACCAAACACTGCCATGAGGACCAAGGAACTCTCCAAACAAGTAAGGGACAATGTTGTTGAGAAGTACAAGTCAGGGTTAGGTAAAAAAAAAATATCCAAATCTTTGATGATCCCCAGGAGCACCATCAAATCTATCATAACCAAATGGAAAGAACATGGCACAACAGCAAACCTGCCAAGAGACGGACGCCCACCAAAACCTCACGGACTGGGCAAGGAGGGCATTAATCAGAGGGGGTAACCCTGGAGGAGCTGCAGAGTTCCACAGCAGAGACTGGAGTATCTGTACATAGGACGACAATAAGCCGTTCGCTCCATAGAGTTGGGCTTTATGGCAGAATGGCCAGAAGAAAGCCATTACTTTCAACAAAAAACAGACTCTCAATGTGCGCCTAAGGCCGAAAGTTACGGGTTTCCAGAAGCCTGCAATGAGAGAGGACCGTAACACAGAGGGGGAGAGAGGCCCGCGATCAGCGGCGAGGGAAACGAAAGTGACAGGTTTGCTGAGGCCTGCAATGAGCGGGGCCCTTAACGTAGAGGGGGCGGGGGAGGCCTGTGATGAGCGATGAAGGCCCGACAGTTTAGAAGTGGGGAGAAACTTGCAATGAGCGGCGAAGGCCCGAATGTTGCAAGTTTGCTGTGGCCTGCAATGAGGGATGCCGTAACGTAGGGTGGAGGGGAGGCCTGCAATGAGCTCCGAAAGCGCTCATCTTGCGGCCCGAAATTTAAAAGGGGGCAGAGACTCGCAATGAGCAACGACGGCCGAAAGTTACGGGTTTGCCGAAGCCTGCAATGAGCGAGGCCCGTGACGTAGAGAGAAGGGGAGGGTCCCGCAATCAGCTAACAAAATTTAGAAGGGGGAGAGACTTGCAATGTTTGGCGAAGGCCCGAAAGTTACGGGTCCATCGTCTTGAGTGCTGTTCCTGGCCCTGTTCAAGCACAGATTATCAATGAAAGGGAAGGGTCAATAACTTTATATTAATTATTAATTTTATTCATTAAATGACCACTTAACAAATATATATATACATAGTAATTGAGGTTGAAAAAAAGACTTTTAGCCCTTCAAGTTCAACCTCTTAAGATCTCCTCTGATCTGCAATATGCGGATTAGTTGTTAATTAATTGATCCAGAGGAAGGCAAGCAGAAAAAACCCAAGGGAAACTTTGCCAATAGTCTCAAAGGGGGAAAAAAATTATTCCTTCCTGAGCCCCACTTACTGGCAATCTGATTCCTCCTTGGATCAATACTCAATCTCTAATTAACCAGGATAGCCTTGAATGCCCTTTTTAATTAAAAAAATATCCAATCCCTTTTTAAAGTTATCTATTGAATCCGATGTCACTACCTCCTTTGGTAGAGAATTCCACAGATTATCCACCCTTACTGTGAAGAACCCTTTTCTTTCTTTAAGGTGAAATCTTTTTACTTCTAACCTCAAGGGATGTCCTCTTGTCAGTTGAAAACCTCTTGGCACAAAAATCTCCCTGGACAATTCTTTATACTAACCCTGGATGTATTTATATAGGGTATTATATAGGGCATATCCCATCTTAGATGCCTTTTTTCTAGAGAAAATACGTTTAATTTGGTTAGTCTTTCTTCATAACTTAGCCCCGCCATTCCCCTTATTAGTTTTGTTGCCCTTCTCTGTACTTTTTCCAGCTCTAAAATGTCCTTTTTATGAAGTGGTGCCCAAAATTGTACTCCATATTCCAAATGAGGGTGTACTAGAGATTTGTACAGTGGCAGAATTATATTTGCTTCCCTGGCTTCTATACTCTTCTTAATACATGGTAATATTTTACTTGCCTTTGCAGCTGCTGCTTGGCATTGGGCACTGTTACCTAGATGGTTGTCCACAAGCACTCCCAAATCCATTTCAATAACTGATACCCCTAGATTTGCTCCATTAAGTTTATAGATTGCATGGCTATTTTTCCTTCCCAGATGCATAACCTTACATTTATTCATATGAAATCTCATCTGCCATTCAATTGCCCATTTCTCTAATTTATGCAAATCCCTTTGTACGTCATTTTCTGATTTAATTACCTTGTACAACATTGTGTCATCAGCAAAAATGGAGACAATACATTCCAGTTCTACTTCTAAGTCGTTAATAAATATGTTAAAAAGGAGAGGACCTAATACTGAGCCCTGAGGAACCCCACTTACCACATTAGTCCAAACCGATTATGTTCCATTTACAACAACCCTGTGCTTCCTGTCTTTTAGCCAGCTCTCAATCCATGAGCAGATATTTACTGCAATTCCTGTATCCCTTAGTTTGTACAATAGTCTTCCATGTGGCACTGTATTAAAAGCCTTTGCAAAATCCAAAAAGACTACATCTACTGAGTTGCCTTGATCCAGGTTCCTACTAACCTCCTCAAAGAAACTAATTAGATTTGTTTGACATGACCTATCCCTCATAAATCCAGGTTGACTCCTACTTATAATCCTGTTTGAATTGAAATACTCTTGTATTGTACAGAAGTGAGGCTCACTGGTCTATAATTCCCCAGATTTGCTCTTGCTCACTTCTTAAATATAGGTATCACCTCTGCTTTTCTCCAGTCATCTGGTAGCCACCCAGTGTTGAGTGAATCTTGAAAAATCCATCAGGACCCAGGCTTTATTGACATTTAATTTTTCCAACCTCTTTTGGATTTGTTCCTGCGTTAACTATTATTTGGTGATGGTAGTGTAGCCCGATTATGTTGCAGTGTTCCAACCACTGGTACCTCCCTTGTGTATACTGAAGAAAAGAATCTATTTAACTCATCTGCCTTTTCCTGGTCACTAGTTGTCAGACAGCCTGTTTCCCATTGTAATGATCCTATAGCTTCCTTCCTGGCCTTCTTCCCAAAATATATATATACTAGCGACTTGCCTGTCAAATTTGACGTCAATAAAATGTTAAGCCTAGCTGTTTTCCACCCAATTTGAGCACCTTTGGCGCTCATCATGAGCCCTGCGCTGAGCGGCTGCGGGAGTCATCGTGTGGCTCGCAATGAGCGCCTCGCGATGAGCACCTAAAAAAAGACTGCAATAAAATTTGAAGCTGGGCAATGGTGTTTGCTATACATTGCGAGGTCCCCCCCCCTAACCTGCCTGCCTCACGTTGAACACTTTTGGTGCTCATAGCATTCCCCCCCCCCCACCCACACACACACTTTACTGGCCTCACAATGGGCACCTTATAATTGTTTCTTCTGGATCCTAGAGGCATACATGACACCTATTGCCAGTTGTTTGAGTGGGGGCATTTACATATCTGTACATCAACGCTTGCATTTCCTGATGCAAGTAGCCTGCTCTTGGCCTGTTATTGAGGATGGAGTGTGGTGTCAATTTTAATCAGATTCAATTATCTAACAAAGCCTACTCACATCTGGCTGTCCAATCCTCCCCATCCCACCCTCCTTTGATAGATAAGAAACACAGATCTCATGAGCCTTTTCTCATGAAGCAATGTAAAATTAAAATTAATTTCTCTAGAATTTTCAAATGTTTTGATTTCCCCAAATAATGTTTTGATGTCCATGGGTAATACAGCTGCTAATGTTGTTAGTTTTTTACATACTTCACAAGTGCCTATTTTATTGATCTACAGCGTTCTTTAAGCTGCGTGTTGTATAATAGTTGTTTTGTTCCCTGAAATCCAATATCATAAAAAATCTTCATATTTTTATTTTTATTTTATTTTTATTTTATTTTCATTTTCAAATTTCATAAGATTACAGAATTACAAACATTAAAATCAAAACATCAAAACATCAAAACAACAGACAATCAAACAAACCAAAAAAAAAAAAAAAATTCTGTTCAATTCTGAGGAGTGGGGGGAGCAAGAGATTTAAAGATTTGTGGGATTATTTACTTCTTTCTTTCTTTTCTTCATTCATCTATACCCCTTGTTTCTTCCATCCCTTCCCTTATTAACTTCCTTTTAAGCATTGATACTATATCTTCCAAAGAGACCATTTTAGACTATTTTTTTTTGACGAACAGTTTGAAAGTGTTAAATATTCCAATTCTATTTGTTTATTTCTATCTACAATGGTCACAAGTTCAGTCCAAGTTGGTAAAGATTGTTTTTTCCATCCTCTGACTATAAGCCACTTAGCCGCCAATAAAATATTTATAATCACATTACTTTGTTTATAGTTAGTTTTACTTGGAAAAACATGAAATGATACAATCTCATGGATTAGTTCTAATTGAAAATTAATAATTTTTGATATATACATTAAACACAATATCCAAAATTCCTTAATGTAGGTACAGTTCCACCACATATGTTCATGAGTTCCTATTTGATTTCCACATCTCCAGCAATAACCATGATTTTTCTGTGGGGCTATTTTAAAAAAAAAATCTTCATATTGAGGCTCTGTGTGACTCTGTCCCCACCAAGACAGCGATGTGAGCAATCTGTCATGTACTGCCTACCCTCTGGCTTAATTATGAAATCCAGCTTTAAAAACATACGTATAAACCAAATCATCTTGTCATCTGCCCTACCTTTATATCCTTAAGACATTTTTTTTTAATCCGTAGACTTTGTAAAATAACAAACATTATAAAAAAGTAAAAACTATTATAATTAGCCCCATCCTTCTTTGTGCCCTCATTTGTAAAGGTTCCATATTTAGACATATTTAACCCTTTCATTACCAGAGGGGTCAAGGGTGTAGGAATCAAAATAATTTGGGGGGTGGGGGTATAGCTCACTTCATACACAGAACACTTAACAGCTTCTACGCATACATACACATAATGAGAAATCTGGGGGGGATTTGTCCCACTCATCCCCCCATTTCCTACACCCATGAGAGGGGACACATTTTAAAGAGGTGGGTTTTCGATTATATTTTACAATTATATTTTACAAAAGTTATCATGGTCTAAATGTCTTCATGAAAATGAAGTCAAGATCCAAAATATATACTTTTGTATGGATACATATTTAAATATTTTAAATATAATTGGTCCGTCCCAGATATGCAAACTCACGTTGGCAGAAACCTATCAAAGTATGAGTTTTATAATATATCTACTAGTATTACAAAGCTTAAACATTGTAAATCAAGTATTCTTAAGCATGTGCTTCGATTTAACTGCTATTATGTGTATACTACTATGGCCCTTTAAGAGAAACATAAGATTAAATTAGCTGATTATTTAAGCATTTTGAAGCTTCACTTGAGATATATAACACAATAAATAATAAAGACTGGAAGTATTATTGTCAAACAATCCTAATCATTTTAACCAAACTAAAGTCTAACCTATGCATATATATATATATATATATATATATATATATTATATATATATCACATATATAGTTGTGAGCGTACGAGTTGTTGCTAACGCTGCGGGCTCGCGTAGCGAGCTGCGGCCCTCGCGTAGCGAGGGCACTGCCCGAGGGTCTCAGTTGCTGCAAGGAGCGCCGAAGGCGCTCCTTGCCAGCAACTGAGACCCTCGCGAAGCGAGGGCCTCAGTTGCTGGCATGGAGCGCCGTAGGCGCTCCATGCCAGCACCTGAGGACCTCGCAAAGCGAGGGCCGCAGTTGCTGGCATGGAGCGCCGAAGGCGCTCCTTGCCAGCAACTGCGACCCTCGCAAACTTCACGTCGCAACCCAAACAGTACGACACACACATTACGACACTCGCAAACAACATACGACACACGTTCACACACATTACGGACTCGCAACACTCGGACGCAACTCGCGAACATTACAAAATGTAAAACACAATACATACACACACCACATACATAAAAAACTTACCTACACCAAGAGGGAGCACCCAGCACCTCAAAAATACAACTTACACCTCGATTTTACTTCAAATAAAACAGTTTAGAGACTAAAAAAAAAAACGAAGCGAGAGAAAAAATGGCCGCCGAACAAAACGAAAACGAGGCTACAGCACTCTAAACTCGCAAAACACCACAAGAAACTCGCAAAACACCACAAAACACCTACGGATATTCCGATACAAACGTATAACACACATTACTCGCCATTTGACGCCAATGCGGAAGTACAGGACAACGGTTTGGGCTCGCGCACGCACAGTGTTACACTGCACACATTCAGCACGCTTACACAGCAGATCCACACCACTAATGCTGCAGCAACATCAAAACACATTCACAGCTCTTCCACACAATGCTTCAAAATAGGTAAAGTATATTCATTTATTCATGTATTATATATTTCATTATTACACACTAAACAGCATTAGCTACCTTACAATTTCATTGCCGTCATTTTTTGACGGGCAATTCGCTAGTATATATATAAAAAGGAACATTACAGAAAATAACAAAATACATTACAACCCCCCCACTACAGAAAAAACAAAAAAACAATTACACACCTGAAATGAAAATGCATATAATACATACAATACAATACATACAATACAAATAATTAATTAGAACCACTTACCTTTGCAGATGTCCCTTCAGATCAGCCACATAGGGAAAAAAAATAAAACAATTAGTACAACATTTACATAAAATAAATAAACATAGTACAGTGGATATAAAAAGTCTACAAGCCCCTGTAAAAATGTCAGGTTTCTGTGCTGTAAAAAAATGAGACAAAGATAAAACATTTCAGAACATTTTCCACCTTTCATGTGACCTATAAACTGTACAACTCAATCGAAAAACAAAATGAAATCTTTTAGGTGGAGGGAAGAAAAAAAAAGAAAAATAATGTGGTTGCATAAGTCTGCACACCCTATTATAACTGGGGATGTAGCTGTGTTCAGAATTAAGCAATCACATTCCAAATCGTGTTAAATAGGAGTCTGCATACATCTGCCAGTATTTAAAGTGCCTCTGATTAACCCCAAATAAAGTTCAGCTGCTCTAGTTGATCTTTCCTGAAATTTTCTTAGTCTCATCCCACAGCAAAAGCCATGGTCCACAGCAGTGGCGGCTGGTGACTTTTCAAGTTGGAGGGGCGCCAGGGCGAAACATAGCCACTCCCCCTTTTTCAAACCACACTCATTTTAATAACTCCTCCCCCTGATGTCATAATGACCTTTATAAGCCCCGCCCAATGACCTTATACTTGTAAAGCCCATTGAAATACATGATCAGCAATGCAGAAATGTCAAGAAGTAAAGTAACAATGTGTTAAATCCATTGGTATACAATATAGATTGAAAAAACTGATGTGACAAGACTACAGCAATATCATAATTGCACCTATATGCATAAACAGAAACATTAAAGGAGTGACACCTACCATTAGTCGGCTCTTCTTCTCAGGGTATTCACGTTCAGTAAGTTGACCAACGAGTAGAAACAAATCTGCAGCCACATAGGGTTTGCACCTGGGGTTGAAAGAAAACAAGCAAATCAATCAGACCATTCAAGAACAAAACCATACTTAAAAAACATTAAAAGACCAAGTGGAACCATATAGGCCCCAAACATAACTTAGAAGACCAAGTGTGACCATAGGCCCCAAACATACCTTAGAAGACCAAGTGGAACTATATAGGCCCCAAACATACCTTAGAAGACCAAGTGTGACCATAGGCCCCAAACATACCTTAGAAGACCAAGTGGAACTATATAGGCCCCAAACATACCTTAGAAGACCAAGTGTGACCATATAGACCCCAAACATACCTTAGAAGACCAAGTGTGACCATAGGCCCCAAACATACCTTAGAAGACCAAGTGGAACTATATAGGCCCCAAACATACCTTAGAAGACCAAGTGTGACCATATAGACCCCAAACATACCTTAGAAGACCAAGTGTGACCATAGGCCCCAAACATACCTTAGAAGACCAAGTGTGACCATAGGCCCCAAACATACCTTAGAAGACCAAGTGGAACTATATAGGCCCCAAACATACCTTAGAAGACCAAGTGTGACCATATGGACCCCAAACATACCTTAGAAGACCAATTGTGACCATAGGCCCCAAACATACCTTAGAAGACCAAGTGGAACTATATAGGCCCCAAACATACCTTAGAAGACCAAGTGTGACCATATAGACCCCAAACATACCTTAGAAGACCAAGTGTGACCATAGGCCCCAAACATACCTTAGAAGACCAAGTGTGACCATAGGCCCCAAACATACCTTAGAAGACCAAGTGGAACTATATAGGCCCCAAACATACCTTAGAAGACCAAGTGTGACCATATGGACCCCAAACATACCTTAGAAGACCAAGTGGAACTATATAGGCCCCAAACATACCTTAGAAGACCAAGTGTGACCATATAGACTCCAAACATACCTTAGAAGACCAAGTGTGACCATAGGCCCCAAACATACCTTAGAAGACCAAGTGTGACCATATAGACCCCAAACATACCTTAGAAGACCAAGTGTGACCATAGGCCCCAAACATACCTTAGAAGACCAAGTGGAACTATATAGGCCCCAAACATACCTTAGAAGACCAATCAGCACTGTATAGGCCCAAACCAGTGGATCTTGGTATTCAAGAAAACAACAGCATTTCACTTCTGTTTAGACAACACAATAATCAATGTCAAACAAACACGTTGAATTAGCATATGGATAACCATATGAGCAGTAACGCCACACCAAGGCTTCAACAATTGTTACTGACCATTCACACACCTTTCATATCTCCTTCCATATGCACACCCACACACCATTCATACTTTACTTACCACTAGTTATTTTTGGTAGTTCGGTGGTGCCATTTCTGAGAACTTTACGTACCCTTGAAGGTGCCTCCAATTCCTTCAAACCAATGCATTCAACCGCTCCAGGGCCATGGTGCTTCTTAAATACCTTTTTATCCTCTTCAATGTGGAGAAGCATCTTTCTGATTCTGCAGTCGTCTTCGATGTTGTAAGGAGGATTCCTTATAGCTTCACTGTCTCTGTGAAATCATTATGCAGATTAAATTGATAGTAAAGTTGGTGCAGAGCAACAGCACTCGTACAGACATGAAATTCTGGCTTCTCGTACAGAAGTGACAGCTACCCTTGGAAGTGCCTCCAATTCCTTCATACCAATGCATTCAACCGCTCCAGGGCCACGGTGCTTCTTAAATACCTTTTTATCCTCTTCAATGTGGAGAAGCATCTTTCTGATTCTGCAGTCGTCTTTGATGTTGTAAGGAGGATTCCTTATAGCTTCACTCTCTCAGTGAAATTATGCAGATTAAATTGATGGTAAAGTTGGTGCAGAGCAACAGCACTTGTACAGACATGAAATTCTGGCTTCCCGTACACAAGTGACAGCTACCCTTGGAAGTGCCTCCAATTCCTTCAAACCACGCCAAGGCTTCAACAATTGTTACTGACCATGCACACACCTTTCATAGCTCCTTTCATATGCGCACCCACACACCGTTCATACTTTACTTACCACTAGTTATGTTTAGTAGTGAGGTGGTGCTGCTTAACGCAGTTTATCTTTGCACACCCTGGGGGTATGCATTCTTCTTTGCTTCAATCACTTGTATTTAAATTTTGCACAGCGATCTTTCAAAGAACAAAACTTCTCAATGTTTTTTTCATTGAAGTCTGGGATCTCGGAAATCAGTTGCTTTTCCATTGAGAGCATCGCCAATGCATTCAACCGCTCCAGGGACATGGTGCTTCTTAAAAAGGTTTTTATCCTCATCAATGTGGAGAAGCATCTTTCTGATTCTGCAGTGGTCATCGGTGTTGTAATCAGGATTCTTAATAATTTCACTGTCTCTGTGAAATCATTCTGCAGATTAAATTGATGTAAAAGTTTGTGCAGAGCAACAGCACTTGTAAAAGCATGAAAATCTGTCTTCCCATACAGAAGTGACAGCTCAGTGCGTAATTGTTCCTTCTTCAGTATTGGATATGCTTGCACGGTGTCTTCCAGAGCTTGGGTTGGAAAGCAAGTGTCATGGGTTTTATACAAGTCACTCTGAACAAGTTTGGCACTGACTAGGTGATTTGAAAATGAAAAACGTTCTTTTGCATGAACCACCACTATGTCACATACCTCTCTTGAAAGTTGTCTCAAGGTTGAGATCTCCGCACTCCGTCTGTGGACTGTTACATCGCTCGGCAAACTTGCTTCTATCTCGTCAACAGAATTATGGATTTTCTGGATGATGGCGACAAAGTCTTCTGTGACTTTTTTGATATAAACAGTATTCGTGTCTCGCTTCTGAAGCTGACTATAGAGGATGTCAACATGTGGCATTATTAAATGAAATAATTTAAGTAAGTAAAGGAACTCCCTGTCTTCCAGCATTCCAATGAAACCGGCGGCTTCACGTATAGATGTTGGATCAAAGTTTAGACATGCTTCAATTGTCTGGAAACACTCGAGTAGCGCATCTCTGTTCTCGTAGATGACGTTCCCGGTCCTAACGTTGAAGTTCCATCATGTCGGTGCACCTCTTGGAAGTCTTCTACCAACTACCTCATCCAGAACTCCAGTCCTTTTTGGAGAGCGTGAAAAAAAAGATGGTATGCCGCCTATGTTGGAAAAAAAAAACTCGAACTCTTCCAATCCTTGAAACTGCTTTCTCCATTATTAGGTTCAGTTGGTGAGCATAGCAATGGACGTAGTGTGCGTTCGGGTACACGTCTTTTATTTTTCTTTGAACTCCTCCTTGATCTCCACGCATCACACTGGCACCATCATAGCTTTGAGCTATGAGTTTCTTCTTGTCTTCTGGCTGTGGGAGAACAGTATTCAGACTTTCCAGCACAACAGCAGCAATCGAGTCTGCATCCGTTGATTTAATTTCCGTGAAGCCATCAAATCTTTCCACCACTTGATGCTTCTTGTCAATGTAGCGATAGACTACAACGCACTGTGTCCTAGCGGAAATATCGGTTGTTTCATCCGCTTGGATTGCCACAAACTGGGCTTCCTTAAGCTCTTGGTGAATCACTTCCTTAATAACTTCATGCATGCAGTACAGTAGCTCATTCTGCATGGTTTTGGACGTGCCCTTAAACACAGTTGCAGTCTTCAAATGCTGTTCCATTGCACTATCGATACGGCCAACCAAATCCACCAGGCCTCGAAACACTCCTGGATTTAGCGATGTTTCACTCTCGTCGTGTCCCCTAATGCCAGTTCAAAAGCGCCACAAAAGCGAACACAATCAATTATCTTGGAAAGGATGTACCGGTTCTTAGCCACTTCTTCGTTGTGTTTTTGAATACTGACTTGGTATCCTTGGTCCAGTTGAACTGCAATGTTCGCCTGTCCAAGCATCTCAAACTTGATCCTGTTATCCAAGTGAGCTTTAGAACTTTTGTGTTTCGCCAATTTATCAGCTAGATGTTTGACGTCAGTCACTCCAGTTTTGGTCCAAGCAGCGTCACCACCAAATAGGATGCATGGGAATATAAGGCCTTCCTAGAAACGCTTCCACAAAGCCAGTCGTTCTTCTTGTACCATTCAGTATTGAAAGTACGGATATATTGCTTCCCTCTATCTCTTGCGATTTGCTGCAGATTTATCTCTGGTTGGTCAGGTCCTAACCGTTTTACTTCCACCTTCTCCTCATAGGTTAGGGTGCCGAAAGGCTTCACAAGTAGAGAGTCAATAGTATTCATTTCTGATACCAATAGAAGAAAGAGATCACGGTATAATAATTTATATTATGTCACAAAATTACTTTAAAATAACAGTGTGTTGAATTCATTGGTATACATTACAGATTGCAAACCCTCATGTGACAAGACTACATCAACATCAAATTTGCACCTATACGCATGGACAGAAAATTAAAAGCAATGATACTCACCTACAGTTGACTCTCCTTCTTGGGGTATTCACATCCAGTAAGTCAACCAACGAGTCCAAACAAATCTGCTTCCACAGATAGTTTGCACCTGGGAAGTGATAGAAAACAACACAAAAAACATTAGAACGTTCAAGACCCAAACCTTAACTTTTAAAACCTTAAAAGACCAAGTGTGACCATATAGGCCCCAACCGCACCTTAAAAACCTTAAAATTTTAAGTGTGACCATATACTCACCTACAGTTGACTCTCCTTCTTGGGGTATTCACGTCCAGTAAGTCAACCAACGAGTCCAAATAAATCTGCTTCCACAGATAGTTTGCACCTGGGAAGTGATAGAAAACAACAGAAAAAACATTAGAACGTTCAAGACCCAAACCTTAACTTTTAAAACCTTAAAAGACCAAGTGTGACCATATAGGCCCCAACCGCACCTTAAAAACGCTAAATAACAAATTGGGACCATATAGGCCCCAACCTCACCTTAAAAACCCTAAATAACAAATTGGGACCATATAGGCCCCAACTGCACCTTAAAAACCTTAAATAACAAATTGGGACCATATAGGCCCCAACCGCACCTTAAAAACCCTAAATAACAAATTGGGACCATATAGGCCCCAACCGCACCTTAAAAACCTTAAATAACAAATTGGGACCATATAGGCCCCAACCGCACCTTAAAAACCTTAAATAACAAATTGGGACCATATAGGCCCCAACCGCACCTTAAAAACCCTAAATAACAAATTGGGACCATATAGGCCCCAACCGCACCTTAAAAACCCTAAATAACAAATTGGGACCATATACGCCCCAACCGCACCTTAAAAACGCTAAATACCAAATCTGGACCATATAGGCCCCAACCGCACCTTAAAAACCTTAAATAACAAATTGGGACCATATAGGCCCCAACCGCACCTTAAAAACCCTAAATAACAAATTGGAACCATATAGGCCCCAACCGTACCTTAAAAACCTTAAATAACAAATTGGGACCATATAGGCCCCAACCGCACCTTAAAAACCCTAAATAACAAATTGGGACCATATAGGCCCCAACCGCACCTTAAAAACCTTAAATAACAAATTGGGACCATATAGGCCCCAACCGCACCTTAAAAACCTTAAATAACAAATTGGGACCATATAGGCCCCAACCGCACCTTAAAACCCTTAAATAACAAATTGGGACAATATAGGCCCCAACCGCACCTTAAAAACCCTAAATAACAAATTGGGACCATATAGGCCCCAACCGCACCTTAAAAACCTTGAATAACAAATTGGGACCATATAGGCCCCAACCGCACCTTAAAAACCTTAAATAACACAAATTGGGACCATATAGGCCCCAACCGCACCTTAAAAACCTTAAATAACAAATTGGGACCATATAGGCCCCAACCGCACCTTTAAAACCTTAAATAACAAATTGGGACCATATAGGCCCCAACCGCACCTTAGAAACCCTAAATAAAGTGGGACCATGTAGTCCCAAACTGTACATGAAAAAAAATGAAAAAACAAAACAAAACAAATATATATCAATTGATATCAATATATCCCAATGCATGTGCCTGTTACTTCTAAAAATGGAATAAAAATAGGGTAGGGGGGGGTTGGTAGTTGGATCAGGGTGGGGTCCGTCACGCTCACGCGGCCATCGGTCGCTCAGTGGCCGCGTAGGCCACATGGAGGCCATGATCAGGGGTGGGCACAGGCCTCATAGGGGTGATCATCCACCCCCATGTGGCCTGTGCAACCCCGCTCACCGCCCGATTACCACGATCACCGTGATCGGGGTAATCGGGCGGTGGCATAGCATAGGCCACATCGGGGTGGTGATGATCGGCCTCGAGGGTGGCACAGGCGACATGGAGGTGATCAGGGGTGGCAACAGGCCTCATGGGGGTGATCCGATCACCCCCATGTGGCCTGTGCCACCCCGCTCACCACCCGATTACCCCGCTCACCGTGATCGGGGTAATTGGGCGGTGGCATAGCATAGGGCAGGCCACATCGGGGTGATCGGGGGTGGCACAGGCCACATGGGGGTAATGGCGGGGGTGGCACCAGGCATTGCAGGCCTAGGTCGGTCGTCGGTGGTAGGTAAGCTGGTGGGTGGCTGGGTAGGTGGCAGGCCAGGCAGGCATAGTGGGGTAACTGGGGGGACCCTACCTTTTATTAGGGGCACTAGGGGTTTGGTTTGGCCAGGCAGGTAGACTTACTGTTAGGTTGGGCAGAGCAGATGTGAGTAGTTTCAGCCAGGGAGGTCTCTCAGTCTCAGCGTGACCAGGGTCAGGAAACAGAAAGGGGGAAGGGACAGGCAACTGGTGGTTTTATTGACTGTAGATGTCAATCAAAAAGTAAACTCGAGGCCCTATTAGCTGGCGGGCGCTCGGAGCTAACGGTCTGGGTGGGTTTACATTGTTCTCTTGACAACTGTACAGCCTTCCATCATTGATTGGTCATTAAATTGATACATTTATGACCGCCCATGCATATCGTCACTGTGCTGGTGGGCGGCATGTATTAACGGTCAGGGGGCCAGGCCAGGCCTCATTAAAGAGAAGAGTCTAAAGGTTAGTGTACTTTACTAGTGTAATATGATCACACAGGGTGCAGGGGGCTACAATAGATACACAGCAGCATTAGTTAATATATACACACAGCGCAAGGGGTTATCTTAAAGTGACAGTGTCCCTGGGAATAGTTTGCTTCATTTATTACTGTATTAACACTTGAATGATGATGTACACATTATATTTAATTGTTTTTGGGTTATTACTTATAAATTATTGTGTTTTTTTATTGCAGTGTCACGAAAATATTTGGGGGGGCGTTTGCCCTGATGCCCCAATGGAAGGGCCGCCCCTGGTCCACAGAGAGCTTCCAAAGCATCAGAGGGATCTCATTGTTAAAAGGTATCAGTCAGGAGAAGGGTACAAAAGAAATTCCAAGGCATTAGATATACCATGGAACACAATGAAGACTCCCTCCAAATTTGATGAAAAGACAAGAAGAAAACTGGTCTGGGAGGCTACCAAGAGGCCTACAGCAACATTAAAGGAGCTGCAGGAATATCTGGCAAGTACTGGCTGTGTGGTACATGTGACAACAATCTCCAGTATTCTTCATATGTCTGGGCTATGGGGTAGAGTGGCAAGACGAAAGCTTTTTCTTACGAAGAAAAACATCCAAGCCAGGCTACATTTTGCAAAAACACATCTGAAGTCTCCCAAAAGCATGTGGGAAAAGGTGTTATGGTCTGATGAAACCAAGGTTGAACTTTTTGGCCATAATTCCAAAAGATAAGTTTGGCGCAAAAACAACACTGCACATCACCAAAAGAACACCATACCCACAGTGAAGCAGGGTGGTGGCAACATCATGCTTTGGGGCTGTTTTTCTTCAGCTGGAACTGGGGCCTTAGTTAAGATAGAGGGAATTATGAACAGTTCCAAATACCAGTCAATATTGGCACAAAGCCTTCAGGCTTCTGCTAGAAAACTGAACATGAAGAGGAACTTTATCTTTCAGCATGACAACAACCCAAAGCATACATCCAAATCAACAAAGGAATGGCTTCACCAGAAGAAGATTAACGTTTTGGAATGGCCCAGCCAGAGCCCAGACCTGAATCTGATTGAAAATCTGTGGGGTGATCTGAAGAGGGCTGTGCACAGGAGATGCCCTCGTAATCTGACAGATTTGGAGTGTTTTTTCAAAGAAGAGTGGGCAAATCTTGCCAAGTCAAAATGTGCCATGCTGATAGACTTATACCCAAAAAGTGCTGTAATGAAATCAAAAGGTGCTTCAACAAAGTATTATTTTAAGGGTGTGCATACTTATGCAACCATATTATTTTATTTTTATATTTTTTCTTCCCTCTACCTAAAAGATTTCAGTTTGTTTTTCAATTGAGTTATACAGTTTATAGGTCACATTAAAGGTGGAAAAAGTTCCGAAATAATTTATCTTTGTCTAATTTTTTTACAGCACAGAAACCTGACATTTTAACAGGGGTGTGTAGACTTTTTATATCCACTGTATAAGTTTTTGTGCCCTGAGAACTTTATTTGAAAAATGTGCTCTATTAAAGCGAGGGGCCGCATTTGAGGACCCTTGCGAAGGGAGGAGCTGCATTTGCAGAGGTGAAGGCTCTACGGCGCCTTTACAAGGCTCTTACAATGCAAAATACGAGACGCGAAACTAAGAAAAAAAAACATTACGAACTCACAAAATTAGAACCTTAACGGCCGAACCCCGCACACCTGAAAACATTAAAAACACAATAAATAAACACAAAAAATATATAAAAAGCTTACCCACAGCGAGGGGGGCACCCAGGACCTCTGCAAGTGAAGTTACACCTCAATTTAAGTCCAAATTCCAGAGTTTAGAGACACGAAAATCCCCTAAAACAAGAGAAGAAATGGCCGCTGAAAAAAACGAAAACGAGGCTAAACGACCCTAAAGCCGCAAAACAACACCAAGCACATACGGATAAAAAAAAAAGCCGTACAAGGTAAAGATACACTTTTAGCAAGTACGCTAAATCATCCACACCAGCGTACCACATACACATTGGCCGCTATTTCACAACACTAACTTACACAATGCGGAAGTACACAGCTACCCTAACGGCTTCCCCTCGCGCACGGAGCCTATTTACACTACAGACAGCACACGTTGCTGACACTTACACCTCAGCTCCGCAACACTGCAAACCTACATTGTATGCTGCAGGAACATCAAAACAGATTCTCAGCTCTTCAGCACAATGCTTCCTGCATATATTACTTAGACATAGGTAAAGTATATTAATTTATTAATTTATTAATTTTTTCATTGGCATACAAAAATACATATACACGAAAAATAAAAAAGCCTAGCGCAATAAACACAAAAGACATTCACTGCGCGCCTCACAACCAATGCCAACGCTGATCATACCACACAAAATGCACCAGGGGACAGCCTTGCAATAAACGCAAAAAGCAGATCAGCGCCGACCTTACAATGACAGCAAAAGCCCCTGTAATATAAAAAAAAAACAACATCCAACAGCATGCGATGAGCGCCGATGGTCCTCACGGTAAAAAACAGTTTACATTATGTCTCAAACAGCATTCCCTGTCTTACAATTTCATGCCCGGCATTTTTTGACGGGCAATTCGCTAGTAATTACTATAAACCTAACAATATTATGATCTAGTTCTCTAGAATCTTGTCACAATGATCAATGCTACAGGGGCTAATGGAGGGGTCTGCAACCTTTTATACACCAAACTTCAGAGCAAGAGATATATATGACTAGACTAGAAGTAGGACTGAATAGTATTTTCTCCATTGTTGTTGATGACACTAAGTTGTGCAAGTTGTACCTTCAATCCAAAGGGAGTTGCATACATTTGAGAAATGGGCAAATAAATGGCAGATGAGGTTTAATATGAATAAATGTAAAGTTATACATTTGGGAAGGAAAAATAACCATGCAATTTATATGTTTAATGGAACCAATCTAGGGGTATCAGATAATGAAAGGGATTTGGGAGTGCTTGTGGACAACCACCTGATAACAGTCATGGCCAGATCTTCTATTAGGCAGGGCAGGCAGCTGCCTATAGGTGCCTCCCTAAGGTGGGCACCTCATTAATGAAGACAAAGAATATTGATGTTTATTTTATTCATAATGTTTCTTTAAGAAATTGGGGCTGGGGACTGCAGCAGCAAGACAGATAGTGTGATCTACCACTTGGAGGTGGATACACATCTATATGGATACACAGAGCACATGGGCAGAGATCACTGAGACCCTGCAGCAGCTCCATCTATCTATCTGTCTATCTATATGAGTGCTGCCGGCAATGGGGAGCTACAGTTCATTGAGGGAACCATGAATGCCAGCACTGTGACATACTGAAGCAGAGCATAAACCCCTCCCTTTGAAGACTAGGCTGCAGGGCTATATTCTAACATGATAAAGACCCCAAACACACCTCCAAGATGACCAGTGCCTTGCTAAAGAAGCTGAAGCTAAATGTGATGAACTGGCCAAGCATGTCAACGGACCTAAACCCTATTGAGCATCTGTGGGGCATCCTCAAATGGAAGGTGGGGGAGTGCAAGGTCTCTAAAATCCACCAGCTCTGTGATGTCATCATGGAGGGGTGGAAGAGGACTCCAGTGGCAACTCGTAAAGCTCTGGTGAACTCTATGCCCATGAGGGTTAAGGCAGTGCTGGAAAATAATGGTGGCGTCATGGCCACGGCCAGGATGGGGTTAGTCTCAATGCCAGATTCCCCGGGCTAACAACGCCAATGCTCTGCTGAGTTGTATTTAAGACCTCCAAGTTGTATAGCTGATGCTGCACGCTAACATGTGGTTTCTAAACCTCAATCTTTAGGCTTCAGGACCTGAGAGCTATTTCCCTCCCCACTGGTCTCCAGCTTGTCAGAGAAGGTTGTGAAGGGGCTGTAATTGTTTCAGTTCCGGCTGGAACACAACGGCACAGTCCATGTGGTTGCTTGGGGATATACTCCCCTAATCCCTGCGTTCTGCAGAACTGGCCCACGTCATCTTTTGTGCGCTTCTGCCTGAACAGCTGACAGACACCTCTGCAAGCGTGGAGCAACAGAGAGCTGCGGTCGCTCTGGCTTTGGATTGATATGCTTCAGGTTATCTGTGCCATGGATCGGTGTGTCACCTCTTGGCCTCCCAACTCCGGCAAGGTCGATACTGCTTGAGGAACTGCCAGATTTCACTTCTAGTGCAATGTTATTGCAGAGATGATGCAGGAGACATAGGTGTGATTACAGTTATGTGCAGTGCAACCTTATGTTCTACCAAGGCCAGGATCTGGCATAAATTCATGCTAAGCAGCCAAAGGCCACCCCTCTAACTTACACAGTCTGCTTTTCACTGAAAACAGCCAGCTGGTTTGTCTCTGAACTATACTCTATTAACTTTAAGAATCTCGTGGGCAGCTGGTGAGTCCTCAACTGTTACTGTTTGGATTTATTGGCCCTTTTTTGGCAACCTATGGAGAACCCCATACAGCTGAAGAAACATAAAAGCTACAAGGTTACCATATACATATAGGTCCCCATCTGAAAAATCCCCCTTGGTTCCATGAACTGCTTTCAAGCCTAATTGGATGGACTGTTAAGCTATCTTTTTTCCTTAAAGAACCTTATGACTTAAAGACGGCTTTATATCCACATTAAAATTAGCATAAATATATATTTTTTGCTAATTTTTCTTCACAGTGTTACATACTGCTAATAACCATATATATTCTTTAGGCTTAATAACTTTTGTATAGCCTTTCTGCTGAAAGATGTGGAGTCATTATTCACTAACACTGAACATATCTGTTGACAGAGGTTTAATTTGTTGATGAGGTTATTCCTTTAGGATAATAACATAGCATGATATATGATAAATCAAATTGCAATTTTTATCAACCTCCATTTAAGGTTTTCATCAAAGCACTTAGACTTTGCATTTATTGTTGGTAATCTTGGATATTGTGCAGTATGTATTTGTACATTATGTGATCACGGGGGTCTTAAGAATATTTTGCTTATTCTTCATTCCAATTAAATTGATAATTTTGCTTTTAAGGTGAAAATGTGATTGTCTCCCAGCAGAAATGCAGAAGGGTAAAGATAATCAGCCTACTCGGGGCAACGCTGGTAAAAGAAATAACAACAATTCTAAATCTACAGCCAACTTTTTCTCTCCTGTAGAAAAATCTAATAAACAAGAGAAAAGATATTCATATTCCCCTTCACAGTCTTTGTTAGAATCTTCTGAAACTTTCTTAGAAGCTAATTATTTTTATATTAACTTATTGAAACTTAACCTATTTTACTAATAGTTAATCACTTTTGTAGTTGCCCTCACCTAATCACTTTTACTTAAATGTATACTGTGGAAATGTAATATATTTTATTATTAGTTAAATATTTTGCAAATTGAACTCAATTTGGGTTTTATATCACAGATTTAATGCTCAGTTAAGCATTACAACTAGGTGCATAGTTTTTCCTTTCTTTCACTCGGTGAGAACCTAAATACTCATTATGAAGGGACACTTAAATAGTTTGCATAACTTGATTTTTAGTTGTTTTTTTTTAGATGGTGTTCAGTTAATCTATAGCAGATTTTGGTGAGATTCATAATATGAAATATAGAATGGAGCCTTTTCTCTCTACTATTTCTTTATTTAATTCAGATATGGGCAGACTTAATCTCCAGCTTAAACTTCAAATTTACTCTAATTTACTAGACAAAATTTCTGTAAGATGAACGATTTATGAAATTTTGATTATTTCATTGACACACTATCTAGACAGTGGAGGTAAATGGTTGCTGGAATTATTTTTGAATTCAGAGTATTGGCAAAGGCCATCACATGTATTAATCTGACACTGGTGCATACTGGGTTGGACTCCTCCATGATGGAGGAAGGTGCAACCCGAGGTGCATTAATGAAATTTGGTTTTGTTGTGATTTTATGTTTTTGATGTTTGTTGGTATCTTGTTTTGTTTTTGGACTGGGATTAAAGGTAATTCAAGGAAACATATATTGATCCATATTGCTTTTAAGTTTTTGGCAGCACGACTTTAAAACTAATAACGCAAAACATCCAGGTTTCCGCAGTTTCTTTCTTAAGAGTATTTTGCAACAAAATGCAGACATCATTTATTTGCAAGAAACTCACTGGCAGGAAGGGGCTGTTCCAAATTTTTCTAAAAAAACTATACGACAATTTACATATAGGAAAAAGGCAAGAGGGACTTCCTCTTCAGTAATAAGTTATCCGTTTCAGAGGACTTTGTGGAAATAAATCTTGAGGGTCGCTATGTAATTTGGATAGGGTCAATTAACCATCAAAAATATTCTATAATGAACTTATATGTTCCTAATAAATATCAAATTACATTTTTATATAGAATGCTAAGAAAGTTTAGTAAATTGATTCAAGTTCCATAATAGTATGTGGAGATCTGAACATGCTATCTGATCCTGTAAGAGATAGAAAATCTACTAACCATCCTACACATGATCCCCCTTTGATATGGTTATCCAAACAATTCAATTCCTTGTTTGCAAATCATATGATGTATGATGTATGGAGAGTATTGCACACTAATGAAAGAGACTACACCTTCTTTTCTCCAAGATTTCAGAACTATTCAATTTCTAGACTGTTTTTTTGTTGATATCACCACACTCAAAAGAACTTTAAGAGTGGACACTGGGTCAAGAGTCTGGTCTGACCATGCTTCAGTTAATTTAGAATTTGTTTCCAATTACCTGCCTATACATACAAAATCATGGAGACTAGACGCCACACTATTCGATATGGATACAAGTCGTTCTCAGTTGAAGAAGAAAATTGATCTCTTTTATGATATAAATACCCCTTGGGTTGGGTCCAAGATTACCTTATGTAATACTCACAAGGCATTCAAAAGAGGGATCTTGATTAAGTGGTAGAGTCAAAGGAAAAGGGAAAGAGATACCCCTTCGAGGGAACTGTATATTCAGTTGTTCAAGCTGGAACAGAAAAATAAGAATAACCCTAAAAATTCTTATTCAATTTTGATCAAAAAAATGAAATTACAGATCAAATCTATTAATCAACAGAGAACTGACAACTCCTTATTGTTGTTACAACAGAAAGTCTATCATTATGGAAATAAAGCCAGCAGAATGCTGGCAAACGAACTTAAATCTCACTCTATCAAAAAAAGAATTGATCACCTTTATTACAAGGGGACTTGTCTTTCTAATCCTATACAAATCGCAAAATTCTTTCAAGAATATTACTCAAATCTGTATAATCTAGAAGCTGACCCTCTATTCCACAGACCCTCTGTTGAGGATATCCAAAATTTCTGAGTAAGATAGATTTACCTCAAGTTTCAGAATCTGACTATTTGTCCCTCTCTGCATTTTTTCTGAAAATTAAATTGTTAATACCATCTCTAAATTTAACTTGGGATCTGCCCCAGGCCTGGATGGCTTCAGAAATCATTACTATAGATCTTTTGCTTTGACTTTAGCTCCCTATTTGAAAGATGTTTATAATGAAGTTAAGAGAGAAGGCTGAGTCGCTCCAGAAATGACAAAATCCCTGATCATTACTATACCTAAAAAGAAAACTGAAAAGTTGGAATGTAAGGACTTCCTGACCATTTCGCTTTTGAATGTAGACTTAAAAATCTACTCTGAAATTTTAGTGGATAGACTCAATGGGGTTATTGACAAACTTATATCAGTTGATCAAACTGTATTCATTCGTGGCGACAGGGCTCTGATAATATCAGAAGGCTGTTTGATTTGATCTCATATTCCAAATGCAGTCTTCCCCATTCAGTTTTCCTTTCTGTAGATGCAGAGAAAGCCTTTGTCCGGGTCAGATGGGAGTACATGGAGCAAGTGTTTCAAAATATGTTTTTGCAACTTTTGGCTCTAAGGCCATTGGGGCATTGTATTCCCTCCCCATCCGTCAACGGTTTCAAGACTCAAACATTTTAAATTACAAATGGGACGAGACAGTGGTGTCCCCTCTTTCCCATTGTTTTTGCTCTTATAATGGAACCACTAGCCATCTCCATTAGGAATAACTCCCAAATACAGAGAATAACAATAGGGAATTCAGAGCATAAGAACATGCTTTATGCTGATAACATGGTAGAAAAAATTAATAAAAAGAAATTAAAGAAAATAAAAAAAGAATTACAAATAAAAATAAAATATTACAATTTAAAAAAAAATCTACTAAAAATATGTATACCTGTAGGGTGAAAATTTATAATTAACATGCCTTGGATGGGCACATCATGTTTATTGTAGAAACTGCTCCTCTTCTATCTTGCTTGAAGACCCTCAGCTCCTCTCTTTAGCCCATGGAAAATCACTAATTCCAGGGGGACCGTAATTTTGATGGCTGAAAATATTAATAAAAGTCAACCTTACTCAGGAGTGCCAGTTTGTTCTATAGAGCGGATCCAAAGAATCTCAAGAAATTATTTTTACCTGGAACATAACTGGTTAAAAAAAAACATTATAATAGAGCACAAGTTAAGCATTAATTTGTTTTCTTGCCATTAAAAAATATTAAGTAAAACAGGTTTAAACATCATTGAATCTAACAGCAAATGCAGAGAGCATATTTTAACTTTAGTCTGTAGGTATCTTTGGCTTAACAGAGGGCAAGCACCCAAGAGCAGTTAAACTTATGAACATGTTTTTGTGCTCTGTGACCTGTGACCTGTATTTAAAGAATGAAAACACACTGTGGCACATTAGCAAAAATTCCTATCCAATACACAAAGATAAAAAGGTATTGCCAGGTCCCCATAACACAGACATTCATATTAAAATATGTGTATGGAGGTCAGGTGGGGTACCTGAGGAGACTATGTTTAGGGGCCCTGCTTACCTAACACTAAGAGGTGACAGGTGAGATTGGAACTCTGTGACCCCAAGCCATCTTGGGACATTTCTCAAAAATAATCTATAGACGTCAGCAGTTAACTTAGTTATACCAATAGCAATCCACGTATGTGGACAATGTATTTTCTGTTGCAACTTCAACTATTTGGATCTTTATATGCAATTTACAATCATTTATCTGTCCTGTTTCACAAGATAAGTTAAAGCACTGTAAGATAAGGGATTGTATGGTGTATCCAGTGGTGAAGGAGGTTTGTTAAAGCAAGCTCCTTGGGTGTGTTACTTGGTTCTGGTCATCTTCTGCTATCAGATGTGTAAAAGGGCAGCATAATTCTGCAGGTTCTTACCAAGTCCAACTTGAAGAAGCAGAATTGTGACAATTGGTGGCACCAGTGAGACCCTCTGTGGAATAAGTAAGATGGCAACATATGGAAGAGATGACCATGAAAGAGCTAAGAGAAATCTTCAGGCTCAGAGGATTGAACAGGACAGCAGGGATGACTAAATGATGAACTGTGCCTAGTAGAAAGAGGTCTGAAGGAAGGGGTTAACACATTACTGGTAACCCCAACTCCCAGGACCTCGGGCCTAGGCTGTCTACAACAAAGGAGGAGGAAGTGTCTCGAAGGTACAAAGATGGAGGTAGCCTGCAAATTTAACCAAGGATCAGCAGAGGGACCTCCAGACACAAATCATACAGGATATACAGTGGGAGTCTAGAGGGGTAAGCCCTTTCCCCGCTCCTGAGGTGGGGAAATGCTTATCCCAGTAGAGACAGAAAAGTTTGTGGTGACTGGAAAGGAATGTCAAGGAATGGGCCTTCTAAACAAATGGATGGCATTCCTGGGACCTATGGGCAGGTCACAAGCTAATGGAATGGCTGGAAGAATTGGTATGTGAGGAGGTCACCCTGGAAGAGCAATATGCTGCTTGGAAAGGGACCTGTTGGGATATCTCATGGGGGGCCCTTGTTTTCACTGGGGCTGGAAGAGGCACTTTGGGACATTGAATATGGGGATCCGAATTGTGGCTTTGAGGACACAGAAAAGACAGCTGTGTTTGTTTGCCAAGCGCTGTCAAATGCTGGACTGGAGACATGCTCTCAGGCAGCTGGCTTTACTTTTTGCCTTTGATCCAGCAGGAGTTACAGCTAGAGGTGGTTTATGTAGACTTGCTAGATTAAACATCCCTGAATGGGTTGTGGCCACTTAGTTGGGAGGGGTCATGTCAGGGGTCATGTCAGTCAGACATGGACCAGAACCACCTAGCAGAGACTACAGGAACCCAGCTACATTTTTCCAAGGCTGGGTCAGAATAGAAAGGTATGGACTGTTGGGAGAATTTTGATCGCAGGATTTTAAAGAGAACAAGGAACTCCCTTCATGAAGTGGGTTGACTGGGAAGAGGAAGAACTGGTCCCTAGCTTTTGGGGCCTGAACATCACCCAGTTAAAATCACTCTCTCCCTCCCTTGGCTTCCTACTCCTGTCTCCCTCCTCCCACTGGCTCCCTCCTCCCCACAGCCTCTGTCTTATTCCGGTGGAGGAGAGGAGGAGCTGCGGTGGGAGGAGACACCAGTGGGAGGAGAGAAATAGGGGGGACTGAGAGTGGGAGAGTGAGGGGGGAGAAAAGGTGAGAGAGAGAACAATGGGTTAGAGAGAAAGAAACATGGAACAGAAAGATGGGAGAGAGACTAGTGAGGGAGGCAAAGAGGGGAGAGAGAGAGATAGAGAGGGGAGAAAGAGTGAGAGGAGGAGAGAGAGGGAGCGTGAGAGGGGGAGAAAGGGGGAAGGGGAGAGAGAGGGAGATAGAGAGAAAAAGGGAGACAAAGAGAGGGGAAAGAGAGATAGAAAGAGGAGGAGAGAGAAAGAGAGGGTGACAAAGAGTAGGAAAAGAGAGACAGAAAGTGGGAGAAAAGGAGACAGAGAGAGGGGAAGAGAGGGGAGTCAGTGGGAGGGGGGAGTGGGGGAGAAATGTCGAGAGAGGAGATCGGGAGAGAAAAAGGGGGGATAAAGAGAGAGAGAGCAAAAAAGAGGGAGAGACAGGTAGAGGGAGACAAAGAGATGAGAAAGAGGAAGACAATAGAGAGGAGAGAGGGGGAGAGAAAGAGAGAGAGAGAGTGGGAGATACAGAATAATTGGGAAGAGAAGGAGAAAGAGAAGTTAGAGCGATGGAGAGATAAAAAAGAGGGGCTAGAAGGGATGGAGGAGTGAGAGAGAGGGGGAGATATTGTGGCAGAGAGAACAGGTGGGCGTGAGAAAGAGACAAAAAAGGAGAGCGATGGAGAGAAAGAGTGGGAAGAGAGAAAGAGGAGTGGGAATAGAGAAAAAGAGGAGAGAGAGAAAAAGAAAGGTGGATTAAAGAGAAATAGGGAGAAAAGGGAGGAGAGAGAGGGAGAGAGAAAAAGAGGGAAGATTGAGAGGGGGAGAAGAGAAGGTGAGAGAGACAGAAAGAGGAAAGAAAGAGGAGAGAGAGAGAGAGAAAGGGAGGGGAGAGAGAGAGAATGAGGAGGAGAGAGGGTGAGTCTAAGAAAAGGGAAAGTGAGGAAACGAGAGAAACAGAAGGAGAGCAAAAGGAAGGGACAAAAAGAAGAAGGGGAGAGAGGAGGTGATTATCACATACAGTATATAGTTGTGAGCATGCGGGCTGTTGCTCACGCTTGCGGGCTTGCGCAGCGAGCCCCACAAGAACTGCGTCCCTTGCAAAGCGAAGGGTCGCAGTTCCCCGCAAAATGCGGGTCCTCGCGAAGCGGTTGTGGAGCATCCCAACGTCCCCGCAAATGCGGATCCTCGCGAAAGCGAGGGTCCGCATTTGCGGATGGTGGAGGGCTCAACGTCGGTTGTGTTAACACAAACACACCACACACACAACTTTTTTAACAAAAAAAACCCAACCTCCCAGCCAAAAAAAAACCAACGTAACGTCCCCGCAAATGCGGATCCTCGCGAAGCGAGGGTCCGCATTTGCGGAGGTGGAGGCTCAACGTCGGTTGTGTTAACACAAACACACCACACACACAACTTTTTAACAAAAAAACCCCAACCTTCCAGCAAAAAAAAACCCAACGTAACGTCCCCGCAAATGCGGATCCTCGCGAAGCGAGTGTCCGCATTTGCGGAGAGTGGAGGCTCCAACGTCGGCTGTGTTAAACACACACACACACGACTTTTAACAAAACAAAATCTCAAAGGCGCCTCACACCGGTTACACACACACACCGCGGACGAGGGCCTCAGTTGCTGCAGCAACTGAGGCCCCTCGTTTCCGCAAATGCGGGTCCTCTCGAAGGGAGGGGCCGCATTAGCAATGCGGGGTCCTCGCAAAGCCACTTAGGGAATGAGGCAACCTTAACGTAACAGACACCGACACGCACTAAGAATCCCACATATAACGGCCAACCCGCGCGCCTTTGCAAACAGTGAAAACCCAGGACCTCTGAAAGTGAAGTTACACCTCCATTTAAGTCCAAATTCTCGAGTTCAAACACACGAAAATCCCCTAAGCTGAGAGAAAAAATGGACCGCTGAAAAAAACGAAAACGAGGCTCACCCTCGGAAACCTGCATTAACCTCAGAACCAACCTTAACGTAACAAACACCACACGCACGACAAATGGCGGAGCTGCGCGCAACTAAAACAGTCAAAACACACCAAATACTCACAAAAACAACACTAAAAAGGTTACCCATAGCAAGGGGGGGCACCCAGGACCTCTGAAGTGAAGTTACACTTCCATTTAAGTAAAAATTCACGAGTTCACACCACGAAAAATCCCCTAAGCGAGAGAAAAAATGGCCGCCAAAAAAAATGAAAACGAGGCTCAAAGACCCAGGACCACTCAGCTACTTACAACTTACCCAGAAGGGATCCGAGATAAGCTCGGAAACCCGGATTAACCCCCACATTAACCATCGCAGTGAGGGTCCCGATTGCACAGCGATCGAGGACCCCCGCTGCAATCGAAATTCAAATCCCTGCGTTACAGGTCCTTAAACGACCGGTAAAGGTCCTTAAAGGACGCGTTGTAAAAGAAAAAAAATACACTGTCACGCTGTCAATCATGGGGGCCAATACAGACCCCCCATAAAACCCTCATTAACCCTGTCACTCCTGGAGGTAATAGAGACCTCCGCATAAGCCCCTTCATTAAGCCTGTCACTCATGGGGGTCAATACAGACCCCCCATAAGCCCTTCATTAACCCTGTCACTTATGGGGGGCAATACAGACCCCCAAAAGCCTCTATTTAATACTATCAGTCCCATATGGGTATATTAACACCCATTATGGGGCTTGTTACAACACTACATTACCACATAAGTGCCATGATGGTCCTCAAGGATCATCATGACACTAAGTATTCACACTATACTGCACTAGACCCCCCCAATAAAACATTACAGATCAACTAAACACCCTCTACACTAACCTATTAACCCCCACCACTCTAATTACAGAAAATAAAAAAGCCTAAAGTCACAAAAAAATCTACATTACATGAAATAAAAAACTAACTCACAAAAAAAATTAACTACATTACACAAAATAAAAAAACCTAAGTCACAAAAAAAGGAACATTACAGAAAAAAAAAACATTACAAACCCCCCCACTACAGAAAAAAAAAATACACACCTGAAAAGGAAATACATATAATACAAATACATACAATTACAATACAATTACATACAATTACAATACAATACACCACTATCTAATATACATTACACAATCTATCTAAATAAATACCATAATCTAATATACATCCTATCTATATAATTATACATTCCCAATCTATCTAAATAAATACCATAAATAAATACTATAATCTAATATACATCCTATCTATATAATAATACATACCCAATCTATCTAAATAAATACCATAATATAATATACATCCTATCTATATAATAATACATACCCAATCTAACTAAATAAATACCATAATATAATATACATCCTATCTATAATAAATAATCCCCAATCTATCTAAATAAATAACACAATTTAATATACAATACATCCGATTGCTATCTTATATAAAACCCCTAGCTAATATACAATAAATGCTATCTATATATTAACTAATCTAAGTCTAAGCTAAAATTAAAAAATTAAGACCACTTACCTTTGCAGATGTTCATTGCGATCAGCCACCTACGGAAAAAAAATGACAAAAAATTAGTTGCAACACGTTTATACTAATAAAATAACCATTATAGACATTCTATACATTCCAGACATTCTATACATTATATTCATTCTATATATATTATATATATATTACTACTCACCTTTCCGCCATGTCCCGTCCGGCATTCTTTCAATCCTTCTCCGGCACGGCACCTGTTAAAAAAAACACAAACATTAATACACATACATCAAAATAAAATAAACATAATCTACATTATACTTACCTACCCGCGATGTCTCCGGGCCTCCTCCGGATCCTCTTCTGCCACGCCCTGAAAAAAAATATATATATATATTTACATCCGCACTCCCGGACATCCCGACGCTAATGAGGCTCCAGGAGAATTTTCCGGAAAGAAAATAAGCAATGGCGCCTTCTGATTGGTTGAAAACGCCTGTCTATTAAATTCACCAATCAGGAGGCGCCAATGTGTGAGTCAATCAGGAAAGGGATACACCCTAAAATCCCACTCTGATTGGATAATGCACCTATCAATCTATATTTAAACCCAATCACAAGGCCGCAGATGCCTTCAGCCAATCACAATGGAATATAACCCCACAGGGTTGATATGGTTAGAGCCTCTGCGCATTCTGATTGGTTGCCACTAACAATAGCCAATCACAATGGAATACACCCTCACGTACTGATAGGTGAAGGATTTGCGCATTCTCATTGGCTACTGTTAAAATCAATCAATATTACAGCCAATGGGAAGGCGCCAGATGTCTTCTCACAATCAGTACGTGGGGGTATATTCCATTGTGATTGGCTGATGGCCAATAAAGCCTAAGGATTGGTTCAAATAAAGACTTGAAAGGTGTGTTATCCAATCAGGTTGTATTTTGGCGGTGTATACTTTTTTCATTGGTTCACAAATGGGGTCTTCTCATTGGCTGAATTTGATAGACACGCCTTTTCAGCCAATCAGAAGCCGCCATTGCCAATTTTACTCTGGAACACATCCATAGGAAGGTCATTAGCTTCGGAGACATACGCAAGGCGGATGTGTGTCGTTTTTTTTAAATAAAAAAATTTTTTTTTTTTTATTTTTTTAAAGGCGCGGAAGCTTACGTAGAAGACCGAGTGAGGCCGGAGGACATCGCGGAAAGGTAAGTATAATGTAGATTGTGTTTATTTTACCTTTGCTTTATGTTTACTGTTTTTTTTTGGCAGGAGTAAAGATGGCCAACGGAACATGGCGGACGGAACATGGAGGATGTGACATGCTGGAACGGGACATGCTGGAAAGGTGAGTATAATATTTACATTATTTAGAATATTTAGAATGTTTACAATGTTTAGAATGTTTAAAATGTTTAGAATGTTTAGAATGTTTAGGTATTTCATGTAAATGTGTTGTATTAATTTTTTTTTATTTTTTTTATTTTTTTTACCGTAGGTTGCTGATCTGAAGAAACATCTCAAAGGTAAGTGGCCTTAATTATTTTATTGTAGCTTACAATTTGGGTTAGCTTATATATATATAGATAGCATGTATTGTATATTACATAGATAGGGGGATGTTTTATTAGATAGTATTGTATATTACATAGTGGGATGTATATTACATTATATTGGGGCATGTATATTACATAGGGTTGTATTGTAGTTTATTTAATTGTATTGTATTGTATTTAAATTTAATTGTGTTGTATTTTAGTTTATTTTAATTGTGTTGTATTTTAGTTTATTTAATTCTGTTGTATTGTAATTATATGTATGATTAGATGTATTTCTTTTTCAGGTGTGTAATTTTTATTAAAAATTTGTAGTGACTGGAGGTTGTAATGTATTTTTTTTAGTTTCTGTAATGTAACTTTTTTTATTTTTGGTCACTTAGGTTTCTTTTTTTTGGTTCTGTAATGTACATTTTTTATTTTTGGTGATTTTAGTTTTTATTATTTTATGTCATATAGATTTCTGCTTTTTGAGGAATTTAGTTACTTGAGGCACACAGTACACTCACATTGTGTGACAAACAGCATTTCAACACTTTCTTTTATTGACCGTAATTTTTAGAAACGGTTCCTGAAATGGTCAAATACGGATATTAATAATTAAACAACTTTTCCAACATACAAATCTCATTGCCTAATTTTTTGACGGGCAAGTCGCTAGTACTAATATAATGTTCACATGAAGGGGCAATCTCAGGGACAGCCCTGGGCGGCAAAAGCTCTTGCTACACCACTGGCTGCCTGTATTCAAGTGTCAGGCAGTATCAGATGGAGAGAGCCAGGAGATTCTGCCAATGGATCCAGGGACTAAAGATCCAGAAGGAGGGGAGTACTGTGCCCAGACAGTATTTCCAGAAAAACGGGGGCTGTGAGACAGGCCATCAGGAGGAGTTCAGACTGGCACATCTGGCAGGTACAGCCCTCACTGGAAATATGTTTTATTGGGTCCATAAGTAGACTGTTTTCCCTAAGGGAGGGGAAATAAGGGGCATTGGCCCTGACTTTTGGAGAATAGGGTGATGATAACACCTGTTGAGTAGTCACCTGAACTAGTTACCCTCAGGGAACTGTTTGGATTGGGGAAACCAAAAGGCCAATTGATACCTCTGAACTCAAGCACTGGTCAGGGGAGGGAGAAGATCTGGGAAGGGGGAAAGTTTTGCCCACCTTGTGACCCTGTAGGCCCAGGAAATGTATTGGAAAAATCAGGACAGCTGTGCACACTGGCATGGTTGGGGAAAGATGGTGTTGGCCCAGGACTACTCCAGATTGTTTCATGCCCTGGATGGGCCAACATTTCATGGACTGGCAAGGAAGGTACTCCAGGGGGTGGTTTGTCCCCTTTCCGCACTGCATTGACTCCCCAGCAGCTGCAAAAAGAAGCATTTTCATTCTCCAAAAAATGGGAAGGAGGGAGAATTCACCAGTGGCGGCTGGTGAACTTTCAAGTTGGAGGGGCGCCAGGGCGAAACATAGCCCCTCCCCTTTTTTAAAACCACACCCTATTTTTAAAACTCCTCCCCCTGCTATCATAATGACCTTTATAAGCCCCGCCCAATGACCTTATTCTTGTAAAGCCCATTGAAATACATGATCAGCAATGCAGCAATGTCAAGAAGTAAAGTAACAATGTGTTAAATTCATTGGATATACAATATAGATTGAAAAAACTCATGTGACAAGACTACAGCAAATATCATAATTGCACCTATACGCATTAACAGAAAAATTAAAGCAGTGACACTTACCATTAGTCGGCTCTTCTTCCTCAGGGTATTCACGTTCAGTAAGTTGACCAACGAGTACAAAAAAAAGTGTACAAACAAATCTGCTATGCCACATAGGGTTCTGCCACCTGGGGTTGAAAGAAAACAAGCAAATCAATCAGACCATTCAAGAACAAAACCATACCCTTAAAAACCTTAAAAGACCAAGTGTGACCATATAGGCCCCAAACGCCCCATAAAAACCTTAAAGACCAAGTGTGACCATATAGGCCCCAACCGCACCTTAAAACCTTAAATAACCAAGTGTGACCAAAAAGGCCCCCCAACCGCACCTTAAAAACCTTAAATAACCAAGTGTGACCAAAAAGGCCCACACCGCACCTTAAAAACCTTAAATAACCAAGTGTGACCAAATAGGCCCCCAACCGCACCTTTAAAAACCCTTAAAAGACAAGTGTGACCAAAAAGGCCCCCAACCGCACCTTAAAAACCTTAAATAACCAATTTTGACCATATAGGCCCCCAACCGACACCTTAAAAACCTTAAATAACCAAGTGTGACCAAATAGGCCCCAACCGCACCTTAAAAACCTTAAATAACCAAGTGTGACCATATAGGCCCCCAACCGAACCTTAAAAACCTTAAAGACCAAGTGTGACCATATAGGCCCCAACCGCACCTTAAAAACCTTAAAAGACCAAGTGTGACCATATAGGCCCCAACCGCACCTTAAAAACCTTAAATAACCAAGTGTGACCAAAAGGCCCCAACCGCACCTTAAAAACCTTAAATAACCAAGTGTGACCAAATAGGCCCCAACCGCACCTTGAAAACCTTAAATAACCAAGTGTGACCAAAAAGGCGCCAACCGCACCTTAAAAAACTTAAACAACCAAGTGTGACCAAATAGGCCCCAACCGCACCTTAAAAACCTTAAATAACCAAAGTGTGACCATATAGGTTCCAATCGCACCCTTAAAAACCTTAAAAGACCAAGTGTGACCATATAGGCCCCAACCGCACCTTAAAAACCTTAAAGACCAAGTGTAACCATATAAGCCCCAACCGCACCTTAAAAAACCTTAAAAGACCAAGTGTGACCATATAGGCCCCCAACCCGCACCTTAAAAACCTTAAATAACCAAGTGTGACCAAAAGGCCCCAACCGCACCTTAAAAACCTTAAATAACCAATCAAAAACCATATAGGCCCAAACTGTACATAAAAAAAATGAAATAAAAATACAAAAAAAAAAAAAATATATATATATATATATATATATTGAGATATATATATATATATTGATATATATATATATATATATATATATATATATATATATTGAGATATATAATTATATAGATATAATTATATAGATATATATATATATATAGATATATATATATAGATATATATATAGATATAGAGATATATATATATATAGATATATATATATATATATATATATATATATATATATATGTATATCAATATATATATATATATATCAATATATATATCAATATATATATAATATATATATATATATATATATATCAAATATATATATATATATATATATATATATATCGATCAATATATCTATCAATCAATATATAAATCAATATATATATATTATATATATATATATACACATAAAGCAATATACATAAAACAAAAAAATATATTAATTGATATTTATTAATTGATTAATTGATGTACTTTATTAATTATTTGATTATTGCTCATGTATTTTTATTAGACATTTTTTATTATACATATTACAGTGCTATTTATTTGCTATACATGTTACAGGATATTATCCTGTAACATGTATATCACATAAATAGCCCTGTAATATGTATAATACATACAAGTTCACACTAACCTTTTTTGCCCTTACAGGCTTCCATACCTGCTTTGCTAAAGTTTTAAAAGACTCTGATTGGTTGAAATCAATGTCAATCACAATTTCAGCCAATCAGAGTTTTTAAAAAATAGAATAAAAGGAGGAGCGTGGGAAAAAATAAATTAGTCGCGGGGGAGCTCCTTGTAGGAGGAGCTTCATTAGATTGTTGTTGTTTTTTTTTTAGAGCGTTGGGTTTTTTAGGTGGAGGCCTCTTGCAATGGGTCAGAATGGATGGACAATGGCTTCAATCAAGATGAGGACAAGGGCTTCTATCAAGATTGAAGGACATGGGCTTCAATCAAAATTGATTGGAATGCCCGACTTTCCAGGGCAGAAGGCCACCGCTGGAGGGGTCAATTTGACATGTAAGTGTGTGCTGTTGTTTACTTAATTTTTTTCCCCTTCCCTTATTTTTTATTTTTATCTGTAAAAGTGACAGGCAATGTATCCTTTTTTTTTTTAACTGCAATGTTAAAGATACATTGCCTGTTACTTTGAAAAATTGAATAAAAATATGGAGGGGGGGGAGGGGGGGTTGTGTTTTTAATTGATTTGTAGGTGGCTTGGTAGTTGGGTCACTTAGGGTGGTAGGTAGGTGGCTTGGTAGTTCGGTCAGGATGGGGTCACTGGGTCAGGGTGGTAGGTAGGTGGCTTGGTACTACCAAGCGACCTACCTACCACCCTGACCCAGTGACCCCACCCTGACCCAACTACCAAGTTGGTAGTTGGGTCACTTAGTCAGGGTGGTAGGTAGGTGGCTTGGTAGTTGGGTCAGGATGGGGTCACTTAGTCGGGTGGTAGGTAGGTGGCTTGGTAGTTGGGTCAGGGTAGGGTCACTGGGTCAGGGTGGTAGGTAGGTGGCTTGGTACTAGTCAGGTAGGTTAAGGTGACAAGGTAGGGGGTCGATCGGGGGTGGCACAGGCCCCATGGGGGTGATCGGGGGTGGCACAGGCATTGTTGGCCTAGGTGGGTTGGTGACAGGTAGGCATAGTGGGGTAACTGGGGGGCCCTTTTTTTATTAGGGGGACTAGGGGCTTTGGCCTGAGCAAGGCAGGGCACTGAGGGCAGTGTTTCTACTTACTTGTAGATGGGTTCTTTTAGCACCTAGGAGCGGGAAACAGAGGGGGCTGGCTTAGGGGGTGAGATTTTTATAGCAGGGCTGCCAGGGCACCTGTCAGTCAAACACTAACTTGGGTCTCTATTAGCTGGTGGGCGCCCTGGGCTAACGGTCTGGGTGGGCTTAGGTGGTAATCCTGACAACTGTACAACCTTCCATCATTGATTGGTCAATGATGGAAGACTGTCAGTCATTGAAATGGATACATTTTCACTGCCCATGCATAGCTTCTCCCTGGTGGCTGGGCGGCATTCATTAACGGTCATGACTCGCTCTCACAGTGTCAGGTTAGTGTAATATGACACAGTGCAGGGAAGCTACACTAGTTACAATGGATAGCACACAGCAGTTAAGGCATACAAGGGGTTATCTTAAAGTGACAGTGTCCCAGGGAATATTTTGAATGAAAGCATACTTAAGAAAGAACACTTAAATGCTAATTTAAAGATGATATTTTATTGTTTTATGATTATTTCTAATTATTATTTGTCTTTTTTTATTGCTGGGTCACTGAAAACTTTTGGTGGGGCGCTTGCCCCGACGCCCCTATGGACGGGCCGCCACTGGATATAATAAGACTACCAAAAAGGTGTTAAAAGCATGTATATGCTTATATTTTGAATTTATATAATAAAAATGAAACCCTAACAATGATCGCCCTCCTTTCTCTCTCTTCCTTTCTCCTCCCTCCTTCCTCTCTTCCTTTAACACTTCAGAACATGAAATTACCCAACACTATGAGTGACTGATGGAAAGTAAAGGTATGGTACTAAACTTAATTACAGAGCAGACCAGTTTGTGAGCTGAGATAAATGTAATGCCCTAATGCATTAGTCTAACAAGGAGCATGGATTGAGCTTCAAGGCATTAATTAGCGTCTTTACATAAGCAGCAAATGACTGTAGACATGTAAAAAGTCCACAATAATAAATAGTGAATTATCTAACAAGCAAGTGAAGGGACATTGAGGTAGATTCACTAATATTCACAAGAATCAGCAAGGCCAGGCATTATACCTCCTTTGTAGCCTTTGCTATATTCACTAAGCTATGTCTGCTACTAATAACTCATTTTCAGTATGAATCTGCATCATTAGCGTGTGGATTTCGGTAACAATTATTCATTATTGCTGGTTGCTAAGATGCCCCATTGCCACAGCTAAATCACTACAAAGTTTGAGAGTGAGTGGGGGGTTAGAGCACGCCTCATGGTTTCCACTATAATTAAAAACATTTCATGAATAAAAAATGTAAGTACATGATTAATCACCATATATTGTGATATGATGGCTCTTAGAGAATCTAGCCCAAGATAAATTATAGGGAGGTGTAAAACCAGATAAAAAGCAGATAACCTCACTGAATAGATGACTAAAATTTGATCACTGGTCATGTCTTAGTTTTACAGCTTGTTCCTGAATTTAGCCTTTTAGTATTTATATGGAGGTGGGTCATTAAACTGTGTATTATAGACAAAAAACTTTTAGGAAGGACTCCATATATTTAAAATGTATAATTTAGAGGAGAAGCAAATGATTTAATGAAGTTCAAGAAGGAGATAACTTCCAGGAAAGGTTTTTAAAAGCTATCTTTATAGAATTGGTGATAGAGAGGTGGAATAGTCTAATGGTGGGGAAGTTAGTGGCAAATATACTAAAGCAATTCATGACCCTGGCAAGATCCATTGGGCGTTAGAATAAATAAACACACTGACCCAGCGTTTCTTGGGAAAATTACGGGCCACAGCTTTATTAGAGCAACCATAAACCAATAACCAATTGACATAATTAACATTGTTACATCACAGCTCAAATAACATCCCGGAGGAGGAGCCCGACCCGGTCAGTAGCCTAACGCCCTGGGCCCGCGCCCAGAGCCTCCCAGTGCTTTACTTAGCACGCCCATGAGGCAGGGCAACGCCCACTTAAGTCCGTGGGCTGGGTGCCTCACCTCCCGCCAACCAAAGACATTCCTACTTGCATCCTAACTTAGAAATCACAAAATCCTCACCCTTCAACTCTTTACCACCCCTTTTTTTTTTTTAAACCTAACTTAAGATTCCTGAACTTTGCTCAACCAACCTCACCCCCTAGACATACCTTAATAGCATATCCGCTACTTTCCTAACTGACCACCAACTCAAGGGGAGGGAGGGAGGAAATCAGTTTAATGGCGGCCCCGGAAACGGGCGGAAGTCCCTTCTCCTCCCCGCAGCCAATCAGCAGCGCCCAGGCTCCGCCGGGTCACGCAGCGCTGCGTCTGACCCGGCGTGCCTGGGCTGCCTCCGCGCCGGCCAAGAATTCCCTGTGCATGGATTAGGATAACTTGGATTAAAGGTGATTTGTTTTCTTTCTAATAACATTAAAAGAGCCTTGCTATTATAACCCTAATTAACCAAACATTCACCATGGGAGTTTAACCACCACACACATATAAACACACACATTCATTATATACAAAAGGTATCATAGTAAAGGAAAATGGTATTTCCAAACTAATATATTATCATAGGTAATAGATTTATATAAAATATATCACATAAAGTGTAGTGCCTATGAAATAATCACTATCTGTTGAAAAATATATTTACTTTTAAAATATTGAGATATGATTTGACATAACGAATACATCTGGGTACATTCGTTAAGCAGTTGTGGAGAGATAAAATGGACTCTGTATAATCAGCTTTGCCCCTCCAGAGAGCAGGATCAGGGCCACATGGGAAGTGCTTGAGGGCCACAGGTTGCCTGTTGTACAATCCTGAATTAAGTCATCAAAATAATATGGGGGAACAATATTGCTGTAAAATTAAACAAATAAATAATATCAATATAGTATTTAAATAAAGAGAAAAAAAATGTATTTTGTGTAATTTGGCGCAAGTGAACGGTGCTCTAGGTTATTATCTAGTTCACTTCCATGATGGACCTGGTGCCATCCAATGAGAACACATAAAACAAAGTTCTCAACACCAAAAAACACACCCAGACCAATGAAATACATAACCATACCACTCAACAACCCTTAATACAATGCATTATCAGTAAATAGTCCCTTTCAGCTTGCTTAAAACCTGTCACTCTGGTTACAAATTGCTATGGCCATTGATGATAACCCCTACAAGTTTGCATTAGAGATTAAGGCATTTACCTGAGCATTTGCAAACATATCACTTACATGCCAATACAATGCATTATCAGCAGAGTCCCTTTTAGTTCATGTAAATCCTGTCACACTGGTTGTTATTTGCTCTGGGTATTGATGACAACCATACAAGTTTGCATTAGAGATCATAGCATTTATCTCAGTGTTTTCACATATAAAATGCCTTCAGGTGTTTGTTCTTGCTTTCTATGTCTTGATGGTTTATTCAACTATCAGATAAATATATTGGTAAATGATTATTACAGAGATACATTATCTGCTTTCAAAATCAAGAAGAGAAAAGTACATGTAGAAATATATCACTTTCAGGGACCTTTTCAGGATTTCATACAGAATTTTTTTGGCACATGTATGTGTATAGTGGCACATTGCACATTTCGGTACATCCAATGTATTTGGATCTAATGCCTTGTTATAATCAGTACTAGTTAAACATATTGGATTTACACATTTCATATGAAGTCTAAATTTCTTTCTATAGCCATTAACATTTTTGTTCTCCTAATCGTTATCTACCTGTCTCCATTAATGTGCCAAATATTGTACATTTTGGAGGAACAATACCCCTTTGTCAGCTTGTGCTCTAAGCTCAAATTTGTTACACCTAAGTGCAATTTATTGCAGTATCAGGGACAAGTGAGCTGACTGTAAGTACTGAAACAATTTAAGGAACAATAAAAAATATTTTAATAAATGAGACTTGGATTTTAATACAGTTATAAATAGAATTATTTACAGGGTAATTACTAAGTAATGAGGATTATCTACTACTTATGAGGTTTTATTTAATTCAATTAGTGCAGTGTTTCCAACTCTTTGTTTAAACAGGCATTACATAAGAGGAGGCAGTGACGTGTGTGTATATATATATATATAT
Organism: Discoglossus pictus; assembly: GCA_027410445.1. Taxonomy (NCBI): domain Eukaryota; kingdom Metazoa; phylum Chordata; class Amphibia; order Anura; family Alytidae; genus Discoglossus; species Discoglossus pictus. Next base: position 20,202,934 of record CM050173.1, on the reverse strand, counting down.
ATATATATATATATATATATATAAATATATATATACAGTCAGGTCCATAAATATTGGGACATCGACACAATTCTAATCTTTTTGGCTCTATACAACACCACAATGGATTTAAAATTAAACAAACAAGATGTGCTTTGACTGCAGACTTTCAGCTTTCATTTGAGGGTATTTACATTCAAATCAGGTGAACGGTGTAGGAATTACAACAGTTTGTATATGTGCCTCACACTTTTTAAGGGACCAAAAGTAATGGGACAGATTAACAGTCATAAAACAAACTTTCACTTTTTAATACTTGGTTGCAAATCCTTTGCAGTCAATTACAGCCTGATGTCTGGAACGCATACACATCACTAGACACTGGGTTTCATCCCTGGTGATGCTCTGCCAGGCCTCTACTGCAACTGTCTTCAGTTCCTGCTTGTTCTTGGGGCATTTTCCCTTCAGTTTTGTCTTCAGCAAGTGAAATGCATGCTCAATCGGATTCAGGTCAGGTAATTGACTTGGCCATTGCATAACATTCCACTTCTTTCCCTTAAAAAACTCTTTGGTTGCTTTTGCAGTATGCTTCGGGTCATTGTCCATCTGCACTGTGAAGCACCGTCCAATGAGTTCTGAAGCATTTGGCTGAATATGAGCAGAAAATATTGCCCGAAACACTTCAGAAATCATCCTGCTGCTTTTGTCAGCAGTCACATCATCAATAAATACAAGAGAACCAGTTCCATTGGCAGCCATACATGCCCACGCCATGACACTACCACCACCATGCTTCACTGATGAGGTGGTATGCTTTGGATCATGAGAAGTTCCTTTCCTTCTCCATACTCTTCTCTTCCCATCACTCTGGTACAAGTTGATCTTAGTTTCATCTGTCCATAGGATGTTGTTCCAGAACTGTGAAGGCTTTTTTAGATGTTGTTTGGCAAACTCTAATCTGGCCTTCCTGTTTTTAAGGCTCACCAATGGTTTACATCTAGTGGTGAACCCTCTGTATTCACTCTGGTGAAGTCTTCTCTTGATTGTTGACTTTGACACACATGCACCTTCCTCCTGGGGAGTGTTCTTGATCTGGCCAACTGTTGTGAAGGGTGTTTTCTTCAACAGGGAAAGAATTTTTCGGTCATCCACCACAGTTGTTTTCCGTGGTCTTCCGGGTCTTTTGGTGTTGCTGAGCTCCTTGGTGCATTCTTTCTTTTTAAAGATGTTCCAAACAGTTGATTTGGTCACACCTAATGTTTTTGCTATCTCTCTGATGGGTTTGTTTTGTTTTTTCAGCCTAATGATGGCTTGCTTCACTGATAGTGACAGCTCTTTGGATCTCATATTGAGGGTTGACAGCAACAGATTCTAAATGCAAATAGCACACTTGAAATTCACTCTGGACCTTTTATCTGCTTCTTGTAAATGGGATAATGAGGGAATAACACACACCTGGTCATGGAACAGCTGAGCAGCCAAATGTCCCATTACTTTTGGTCCCTTAAAAAGTGGGAGGTACATATACAAACTGTTGTAATTCCTACACCGTTCACCTGATTTGGATGTAAATACCCTCAAATTAAAGCTGAAAGTCTGCAGTTAGAGCACATCTTGTTAGTTTCATTTCAAATCCATTGTGGTGGTGTATAGAGCCAAAAAGGTTAGAATTGTGTCCATGTCCCAATATTTATGGACCTGACTGTATATATATATATATATATATATATATATATATATATATATATATATATATTCATAGATATATAAATATATAAATATAAATAAATATATATATATATATATATATATATATACACATCACCACACACACACTGATAAGATAACTATTTTTATTCATGTCCAAGATGTGCACAGCATTTTTAATAAATAAGAGCACATATATTATTAAACATTATTGTTCTAAGAGAACAAAAAAGTTTTCTTATCATAGTCTGTCATGAAATTAGTAGCAAACAATTACGCCTCATAAAACATCTGATACTACATCTAACAACCTGTAGGCTACTTCCTGGACAAGTTGTGCAATCCATTACCAAACCTGTTTGGAGGGGGGATTAACATGGGGGTGTGTGTAGCCTGGAGGTATAGAAGTTGCCCAACTTACTGACCACATCTCTCCTCTCAGTATTTAAAGGGAACATTTTGGAGATGTTATTACTGGAAGTCACAAGACCTTCACCTCAGCATTAAGACCAGAGGGGATTCATCACCTTGTGAGTATGATTGTCATAATCTAAACATAATGTGCTGAATAAATTCATTTTTTAAATTGTATAGATATCTCTTCAGGAATTTTCAGTGAATTAAGATCAAATTATGATAAAATGCCCGCACTGTTTCATCAATTGAAGTCATGAAAACTAAATTTTCTATAAAGATGGTTCATTGTTTTCTATTGGAAAAAAAAGTAATTAGCGTAAAATGTCATAGTACATTTATCTATCTATATATGTATCCTTCTTTCTATCTATCTATCTATCCCCCCATTATTCTTTGTATACCTTTCTCTAAATAGCAAAGATCCTATTCCAGTAATGATAACTAATTTTGTAATATATCATACTGTAAATGAATTTATAAGTTATACTTATTCAAATAATATTAATAAAATTAAAGGGTTAATGGCATATGAATTTAGGACATTTGATAATAATTCACTTCTTTTAAGTAGTCAGGATAAAAAACTTCTCAATTTTTTGTGCTTAAAAAAGTATGATCTTTTATGAGAAAGACTGATGATTTTCCACATTTTTAGACTGGGCCTACTCCCAATGTATGGAATTAGTAGAGTAATTGTAGCACATATCTAGAGATTCTGCCAGTAAAGCTGTGCAGTAGAGCTTTAATCTAAAGACTATGGGAAAACAACCAATACCATAAGAGAAGGAAGTGATGTATATATATATATATATATATATTTTTTTTTTTTTTTATATATATATATATATATATACTATATATATATATATACATATATTTATATATATATATATATATATACACACACACTCACATATATATATATATATATATATACAAACATCACCACACACACGCTGATACGATAACTATTTCTATTCATGTCTAAGATGTGCACACCATTATTAATAAACAAGAGCACATATATTATTAAATGTTATTGTTCTAAAAGAACAAAAAGGTTTTCTCATGATAGAAGTCTTTTATGAAAAAGACTGATGATTGTCCACATTTTTAGACTGGGACTACTCCCAATTTATGACATTAGTGGAGTAATTGCAGCACATATCTAGAGATTCTGCCAGTAAAGCTGTACATGAAATAGGCAAGTCAAAGAAGTCTGTTTAAGGCTTTTCCAGAATTTGAGAAATATGGGAGGAGCTTTAATCTAAAGACTATGGGAAAACAAGCAATGTTCTGTGTGTTTTCTCAAAAAATAATAATTTCCATATACTTATAATGGAGAATCTATCCAGCACTTGAGAGGATAAAATGGAAAAGTGGAAAAATGTTTGATCCCCATGGTGGTATTCTAAACATGCTACACACTTGATTTCTTCTCTTAATTGTTATGGAGAATTAAATGAAATTTTAATAATTCATACTTGATTTCTTTATTTATAATTAAATAATCTATAATATTTTGTTAATAATCACATTACACTGTTATACAAAAACAAAATTATACTATGTTTAGTATTCACTTATAATATTACATTTTATATTTATATTATTATATATTTGGAATATTGTGACCAATTTTGTTCTTGTTGTTGTAATTTTTAGATTTACTGTTATAATGTTGTGCATGATATTGTTTTTCTTATATATATATATATATATATACATATATGTGATCCTCTTTTTTTATTTTATTTATATATTAATTAATATATTATTTTTATAGTATTACACTAATCATTAATGATGTATTTAATTATTGGTATCTTATTATATAGACTAGTAAATCACATAGATTTAAAATGTTATTTTATTTACAATTTTAAACAAATAAAATTTAGTGAATATGGCCGTCAATCTTAGAACCTGTGGACATGTACATCGAGTCAAAGCCAATCTGAATATAACCATCTGTTTTGTGTACTATTAGTTAAAGGGGCAAACAAAAAGGTATCATATCCTACCACGCACAATGCAGTGTGCCAGGTTACAGATGAAAATTATATCAGCATGCAGGAGAGCATACAGGGAGAAAAGGGGAGGTTCAAGAAGCTGACACATTGTTAGTTTGTTAACTTTATTAAAAGTTAATGAAATATACCTGTTATATATTGTAATTACATGGAGAGGTAAACTTAAATAAAATTAATCTAGTTAGAACATTTATATAACATAAAAAGTGCTTGAAGATTCTATTTAAATACATTCAGTTGAAATAGTGATGGTCAATGATAGATTTATATTATATTTGGGACCTTGGGTATCCATTTAATTAATCCCCAAAAAATGAAATTTGGATAATGTTTAGAGACATTTCTATAGTAACAGGTTAATGCATTTGTAATACATGATATATAGCATTATTACATAGTGACATCAAAACACTGCAACCTAACCATGATCCAAATCGAACCATCTCATTTTTTTGAACAGTTGATCATATCTATTTTAAAACTTGTTTGAAATTACAGGCATGTTTGAACCTGGCATTTTGGTAAATTTGTGTCATCTGTTTGGTGGACAGACTCCATGTGTGCTTCAGTGTATTAAGTGTATCAATAAAACTATCAATTCATTTATTTTTCATTGTAATCTGTATTTTTTTTCAGACTAAAAACCATGGTTGGTATCGTACCCAAGAGACAGGCCAGAGGGGTGGATTTTTGTGGTGTTGACCAGCACTATTACATTGTCCGATCTGACCTCAACTGCTATATGAAATGTGCAAACTTCAACAAGGGTGAAGATATAAATGTTTATTCCCTTCATCCATCATGTAGAGGTGGAGACCATTACTTGGCTTACCAGGATGGCCTCTTCTACATTATTAAAGGAAATAATTACCGCCGTGTGTCCAACATGAATACAGATGAAGGTGCTGTAGTATATCCATTGCATCCTAACTGCCAAGGAGGTGACCACTACCTGACAGCCTTTGGCTATTTCTATATCATCTATCAGAGTCGTGGTGTTTATCATCGCACCAAAAACATGAACTCAGATGAAGACGGCGTTGAATATTCTCTCCACCCAAATTGCCAAAATGGGCTGTACTATTTTGGCATCAGTGACTACTACTACTTTGTGAAGCCTCATGATGAGTGGGGAGTTCAGTACTACAGGTGCACCAACTTCAACACAAATGAGGGTGGTGAGACCTTCTCATTCCATCCCAGTATCGTCAATTTTCTTCCTGGTGGTATGGCCCTCACTCAAGGATCAAGTTATGGGGTCTGGGAGTGCATAAAAACCATCTCTAATGATTCATTGACACCTATTGCATGGACAAATAAGATCACTAAGAAAGTTGGGTATGAGAAAGAGAAGATGTCTAGTATAGAGCATAACTGGAACGTGTCTTCTACTGTTTCTGTAAAGTCTGGTGATCTAACAGGTTTAGTTGCGAAGGCCCAGTTCTCGCTCACAGCTGAATATGGAGGTTCCAGTGTCAACACAGAAAGAGAGAACTGGAGCCAGGCGACTGAAACGGAGGAGTCAATATCACTGACCCTTGAACCCAACCAAAAGATATACATCTGGCAATACCAGCTTAATCTGGGTAATCAAGCAGTTCTTTACTGTCGTGACCTGAAGTTTGATGATGTACCCGACTGTCCAACTGAAAACCCACTCCCTCCAGCACATTGATATTGAAACAGATAGCCCCAACATTGCAGAATCAATACATCATGAATAGCTTCTTCACAGAGCTGTTCTATGTGTATAGTCATTTTGAAAACCTTTTAATTGAGCAGATCACCTTACCATAGAAAATAATTAATTAAATAAATCATGTTATTTAATTCATTGTTTATTTTTTTTCTCAGTGTCCTTTTACCTTTACTTTTCTAATAAGGTTTACTGAAATCATAGGAGCCTGTGAGGCTCCAAAATGTTTTGCAGAAGTATATTTGATTTCTATTAAAGCACTATCTCACTGGCTCCTGGTAGATTTCGTTGTTGCTAGTGGTACATTTAGCCACAGTGGCATGAATAACTCAGTCTTCAGTGTTATTCTGTGGAATCCATATATCAATGTATATACATTTTTACACTATTTGATAAATGGACTATCTTCTTAGAAATACATCTATCTATCTATCTATCTTTACTACTAAAGTCTCATAATTACATTTATTTCTGAAGACATATTTATTTATAATATGCATTCACATTTATAGGGTAGCCATTTCTTGTTGACCTGGTATATCACCTTAGAGTGGACCTAGTATGCAAATATTAATTCCATTCTGTCCTAGTCCATTCTGATAGCGAATCAGTCACCCAACTGTCAAAGTAGATAAAGAACACAGTAATGGTGGCTCCCTACGCAACACAATTACATATAATACTTAATTACTAAAAGTCTGTATTCATTTTTTTTCAGTTTCTAAAACATTTATCCCATTCTCAAGCCAGTTTCTTCTAGAGTATACTATAAATATGACCATTCAGTAGCCTAATAATTGTAAACTTTTACTGTATATGCAGCAAGTTTGTTGCATATTATTTTTTAAGCAAATATATTTATTAATATTGTCTGGAAATATGTAACTACCAAGGTAGTGAGAGCTTCTCCCCAACTTACTTCTACTCTTAAACTTTGCATGGGTGGAACACACAGCTTCTGAGGCTACTGTCAATGATCCAAGCAGCTCTTATGACCAGCAATCTCATGAAAGTAGTCAAACAGGAGCAGACCCTTTGGAGTGCACAAATGTGCACATATAAAATACTTTTAGTATTAGCTAGAGGACAACATATTTTACTTGCCACTCTTGCAACTGTTCTATATAATGTAAATGCCTGTAGATAAGTATGGTAGAAGCCCTCAATTAAAAAGCTAAACATTCATGTTGATAGTGAGATAAACCTTATGGTAATCAGATCACCTTTAGTTAAATTTGTATTTGAATTTCCACCTTGATAGATTAAAAGAACCCTGTTAGTATAGGATTATCTTGTGCTTTGCACCTGCTGCACCAGCAGTGCTCCATCGCTGCTAAATATTGTTAACAGATGATTTTGTTCATCATAAGTGTACATTACATGTCGCTCTCCTTGTCTCTGTGGGGAGACACAGTCGATTAGACTGAGTATATGCATAAACTGTATTGCACTGCGGAGTATGCACACACAGTGGGCAAAGCTGAACACCCATATACCAACTTATTATTATTATTATTATTATCTTTATTTATATCGCGCCAACATATTCCGTAGCGCTGTACAGGGGTTGAGTACATAGCAGAAAACAAATTAAACACCTTGTAAAGAATGGAGGGCCCTGTTTTTGAGCATAAAATCAAATGTACATAGAGCTTGTTTCCAAGGCCTGACACAAGATTGAAAACTCGCAAACTTACAATCTAAGGGTTTAGGTGTGATACAAGAGGGTGACAAATACAATTGAAAGCAATTGGTTCAGTAAAGTGGAGGGGTCTGTGTGTTGTACTGTAGATTGTGGGTGTGAGTGTTATTAAGCTGTGGAATGTTCAGTTGTACATGTTAAGGCTGAAGATGATAAGATTTTTTAAACAGGTGTGTTTTTAATAATTTCTTAAAGGTTTTGAGGCAGGAAGATAATCTAATGGAGCGGGGCAAGGAGTTCCAAATGGATGGGGAAGCAGAGAAAAGTCTTGAAGATGGGAGTGAGAGGAGGGGATGAGAGAGGAGGAAAGAAGAAGGTCGTTAGCAGAACGAAGGGGCCGGTTGGGAGAGTATTTTGAAACAAGAGCAGAGATATAAGGGGGTGCACTGTTGTTGAGGGCTTTATGTGTTAGGGTCATGATTTTAAATTTGATTCGGGAAGCTATGGGAAGCCAGTGGAGTGATTGACAGAGAGGGGCTGCAGACACTGATCGTTTGGTATTGAAGATGAGTCTAGCGGAGGCGTTCATTATGGATTGGAGGGGAGACAGACGAGAGATGGGGAGGCCAGCAAGGAGGGAATTGCAGTAGTCGAGTCGAGAGATGATGAGAGAGTGAATTAGAATTTTAGCTGTGTCTTCTGTAGGATAATGACGAATTTTGGAGATGTTTTTAGGTGAAACTGACATGATTTTGTTATTGCTTGGATGTGAGGAATAAAAGAGAGGGCGGGATCCAGTAGAACCCCAAGACAACGGGCCTGGGAGGTAGGGGCAATGATGGTGTTGTCAACAGTGAGAGATATTTGAGGTGTGGAAGCTGTAGTAGAGGGTGGAAAGATTAGAAGTTCAGTTTTAGACATGTTGAGTTTGAGTTGACGGGTGGACATCCAGGAGGATATGCTAGAGAGGCAGTTGGAAACTTGAGCTAAAAGAGAGGGGGATAGATCGGGTGCAGAGAGGTAGATTTGAGTATCATCTGCATAGAGATGATACTGAAATCCAAATGATTTTATAAGGGTGCCAAGGGAGGAGGTGTAGATGGAGAAGAGGAGGGGGCCTAGGACAGAACCTTGGGGAACGCCAACAGACAGAGGGAGAGGTGAAGAAGAGGTGCCAGAGAAGGAGACACTAAATGTACGATCTTTAAGATAGGATGTGAACCATGAAAGAGCTGTGTCCTGGATGCCAAAAGAGCGGAGCGTTTGGATTAGAAGAGGGTGGTCAACTGTATCGAAGGCAGCAGAGAGATCCAGGAGAATTAGAATAGAGTAGTGACCCTTTGATTTGGCGGTTAGCAAGTCATTAGTGACTTTTGTAAGGGCTGTTTCTGTAGAGTGTTGGGACCGGAAGCCAGATTGGAAGGGGTCAAGTAGGGAATTGGAGGAAATAAATTGAGTGAGGCGATTGTAAACAAGCCGCTCAAGGAGTTTAGACGCAAGGGGAAGTAGTGAGATAGGGCGATAGTTGGAGGCAGAAGCTGGGTCAGAAGAGGGCTTCTTGAGAATGGGTGTAACTGTGGCATGTTTTAAGGAGGATGGAAACTTGCCAGTGTTTAGGGAGAGGTTGAATAGATGTGTGAGAGCTGGGATAAGTGTGGTGGATAGGGGATGGATTAGCTGTGATGGAATAGGATCATGAGGACATGTGGTAAGGTGAGAGGTTGATAGTAAAGTAGATACTTCATCCTCGGTTACAGGGTCAAAGGAGTCCATAGTGGAGGTGGGATTGGGGAAGGGTAAGGGCTGGGTGTTGTCGGTTTGGGGAGAGGGTGGTGGGGTAGGGCCAAGCTGGGAGGAGAGCTCATTTCGGACGGTATCGATTTTATTTTTAAAATGGCTGGCAAAGTCATCAGCAGTGAGAGAGGAAGGGGCAGGAGGTGGGGGTGGGCGGAGGAGGGTGTTGAATGTAGCAAATAAACGTTTAGGGTTGGAGGACAGGTTTGATATTAGTGATGAGAAGTAGTGTTGTTTGGCAAGATTGAGGGCAGAGAAGTAGGAGCGCAAGGTAAACTTGTAGTGGAGAAAGTCTGCTGAAGTGCGAGATTTCCTCCATAATCGTTCTGCAGTGCGTGAGCATCTCTGTAGATAGCGTGTTTGTGTGGTGTGCCATGGTTGTGGGTGAGAGCGAGGGCTTTTGCTTGCGATTATGGGGGCAAGAGAGTCAAGGAGGAGTTTAGCGTAGTGTTGTATTGTGAAGTGGCGACGTCAGGGCAGGCAAGGGTGGTGAGGGGACTGAGAAGGGGTGTTAATACTTTTGAAAATTGTTGTGGGTTGACTGCTTGCAGGTTTCTGCGTGTTCTGATGGCAGGATTTGAAGAAGGGCGGTGAGCGGTAGATGAGGTGAGGTTGCAAGTTAGCAGGTGGTGGTCAGATAGGGGAAGTGAGGAGATGTCAAGGTTGGAGATAGTGCAGAGATTAGTAAAAATAAGGTCAATAGAGTATCTACCACTGTGAGTTGCGGAATCTGTCCATTGTGAGAGGCCAAGGGAAGAGGTGAGTGCAAGTAATTTTGCAGTTGTTGGGGAGGTGGGTGTGTCAGTGGCAATGTTGAAATCGCCAAGAATGAGTGAAGGTATATTGGAGGAGAGAAAGTGAGGGAGCCAGGCGGCAAAGTTGTCCAGAAATTGAGAGGGTGATCCAGGCGGGCGATAGATCACAGCTACTCGCAGAGGGATGGGAGAGAAGATGCGGATAGTGTGGACTTCAAAAGATGAGAATTGAAGGGAGGGAACAGGGGGTATGCAGCGAAAAGTGCAGCGAGAGGATAGCAGTATGCCCACACCTCCACCTTGTTTGTTCTCAGGTCTAGGAGTGTGGCTGAAGTGTAGACCACCATAAGAGAGTGCAGCAGGGGAGGCAGAGTCAGATGGAGTGAGCCAGGTTTCCATGATAGCCAGTAAATTGAGGGAGTTGGAAATGAAGAGATCATGAATGAAGGTAAGTTTATTGCAAACAGACCTTGCATTCCAGAGGGCACAGGAGAAGGGCAAAGTAGATGGTTTGTGACAAGTGATGGGTATTAGATTATGGGTGTTTTGGGCATTTGCTGCCCTGGGGACTCTGCGTGGCTGACAGCAGGTGGGAATGAGTGATGGGCCTGGGTTAGGGGATATATCCCCACAAGCCATCAGAAGAAGGAGAGAGAGTAAAAGGAGATGGGAATAGGACTTACAGGAGCATTTCCGCTTTTCACCTTTAGCGGGGGGGGATGAGATAGTGACTGGAGGAAGGAGAAGAGCTCATGGGAGCAGAGAAGAGGAGATGAAAGCAGGGAAGGTGAGATAGTTATATTATTGGAGACATGATGTGTGGAGACAGTATAAGAGAGTCTGAGAAAGAGGCAGGAGGTTATAATAAGGAAGGTGGTGTGAGGAAACATAGTGGCACTGTGTAAGCAAGTATTCTTGTAGGGAGTGGTTAGAGGTGATAATCAGATGTCACTGATTAACCATGTGCAGGTAATTAGTATGCCTCAATATATTAAGTGTAAACAAGGGTGGGAGGGGACTGCATTCAGGTGGTCATCTATGTGTTATGTTGCTTTGCAGTATGCTTTTAAAAGTATCTATAAGGAAAAAGCAAGAGATAATTTAGGGGGAGGAGATTATGGAGCTATAAAATGGATCAGTGAACACAGAGCATTTTAGGTTTACAGATAAGCAAAGAATATCATCAATAGCAGAAAAATCTAACAGTAAAAAGTCTATCTCAGCAATTATCATAACACAGATATTAATAATAAATAGTCTTTTGTAAACGTAGATATGGATCTGGTGAGCTTCTGTTCTTCTGAAATTACCTTAGACTGCATTCAGGTGGACATCTATGTGTTATGTTGCTTTGCAGTATGCTTTTAAAAGTATCTATAAGGAAAAAGCAAGAGATATTTTAGGGGGAGGAGATTATGGAGCTATAAAATGGATCAGTGAACACAGAGCATTTCAGGTTTACAGATAAGCAAAGAATATCATCAATAGCAGAAAAATCTAACAGTAAAAAGTCTATCTCAGCAATTATCATAACACAGATATTAATAATAAATAGTCTTTTGTAAACGTAGATATGGATCTGGTGAGCTTCTGTTCTTCTGAAATTACCTTAGACTGCATTCAGGTGGACATCTATGTGTTATGTTGCTTTGCAGTATGCTTTTAAAAGTATCTTAGACTGCATTCAGGTGGACATCTATGTGTTATGTTGCTTTGCAGTATGCTTTTAAAAGTATCTTAGACTGCATTCAGGTGGACATCTATGTGTTATGTTGCTTTGCAGTATGCTTTTAAAAGTATCTTAGACTGCATTCAGGTGGACATCTATGTGTTATGTTGCTTTGCAGTATGCTTTTAAAAGTATCTATAAGGAAAAAGCAAGAGATATTTTAGGGGGAGGAGATTATGGAGCTATAAAATGGATCAGTGAACACAGAGCATTTCAGGTTTACAGATAAGCAAAGAATATCATCAATAGCAGAAAAATCTAACAGTAAAAAGTCTATCTCAGCAATTATCATAACACAGATATTAATAATAAATAGTCTTTTGTAAACGTAGATATGGATCTGGTGAGCTTCTGTTCTTCTGAAATTACCTTAGACTGCATTCAGGTGGACATCTATGTGTTATGTTGCTTTGCAGTATGCTTTTAAAAGTATCTTAGACTGCATTCAGGTGGACATCTATGTGTTATGTTGCTTTGCAGTATGCTTTTAAAAGTATCTTAGACTGCATTCAGGTGGACATCTATGTGGTATGTTGCTTTGCAGTATGCTTTTAAAAGTATCTTGGACTGCATTCAGGTGGACATCTATGTGTTATGTTGCTTTGCAGTATGCTTTTAAAAGTATCTATAAGGAAAAAGCAAGAGATATTTTAGGGGGAGGAGATTATGGAGCTATAAAATGGATCAGTGAACACAGAGCATTTCAGGTTTACAGATAAGCAAAGAATATCATCAATAGCAGAAAAATCTAACAGTAAAAAGTCTCTCTCAGCAATTATCATAACACAGATATTAATAATAAATAGTCTTTTGTAAACGTAGATATGGATCTGGTGAGCTTCTGTTCTTCTGAAATTACCTTAGACTGCATTCAGGTGGACATCTATGTGTTATGTTGCTTTGCAGTATGCTTTTAAAAGTATCTATAAGGAAAAAGCAAGAGATATTTTAGGGGGAGGAGATTATGGAGCTATAAAATGGATCAGTGAACACAGAGCATTTCAGGTTTACAGATAAGCAAAGAATATCATCAATAGCAGAAAAATCTAACAGTAAAAAGTCTATCTCAGCAATTATCATAACACAGATATTAATAAGAAATAGTCTTTTGTAAACGTAGATATGGATCTGGTGAGCTTCTGTTCTTCTGAAATTACCTTAGACTGCATTCAGGTGGACATCTATGTGTTATGTTGCTTTGCAGTATGCTTTTAAAAGTATCTATAAGGAAAAAGCAAGAGATATTTTAGGGGGAGGAGATTATGGAGCTATAAAATGGATCAGTGAACACAGAGCATTTCAGGTTTACAGATAAGCAAAGAATATCATCAATAGCAGAAAAATCTAACAGTAAAAAGTCTATCTCAGCAATTATCATAACACAGATATTAATAATAAATAGTCTTTTGTAAACGTAGATATGGATCTGGTGAGCTTCTGTTCTTCTGAAATTACCTTAGACTGCATTCAGGTGGACATCTATGTGTTATGTTGCTTTGCAGTATGCTTTTAAAAGTATCTTAGACTGCATTCAGGTGGACATCTATGTGTTATGTTGCTTTGCAGTATGCTTTTAAAAGTATCTTAGACTGCATTCAGGTGGACATCTATGTGTTATGTTGCTTTGCAGTATGCTTTTAAAAGTATCTTAGACTGCATTCAGGTGGACATCTATGTGTTATGTTGCTTTGCAGTATGCTTTTAAAAGTATCTAAGACTGCATTCAGGTGGACATCTATGTGTTATGTTGCTTTGCAGTATGCTTTTAAAAGTATCTTAGACTGCATTCAGGTGGACATCTATGTGTTATGTTGCTTTGCAGTATGCTTTTAAAAGTATCTTAGACTGCATTCAGGTGGACATCTATGTGTTATGTTGCTTTGCAGTATGCTTTTAAAAGTATCTTAGACTGCATTCAGGTGGACATCTATGTGTTATGTTGCTTTGCAGTATGCTTTTAAAAGTATCTATAAGGAAAAAGCAAGAGATATTTTAGGGGGAGGAGATTATGGAGCTATAAAATGGATCAGTGAACACAGAGCATTTCAGGTTTACAGATAAGCAAAGAATATCATCAATAGCAGAAAAATCTAACAGTAAAAAATCTATCTCAGCAATTATCATAACACAGATATTAATAATAAATAGTCTTTTGTAAACGTAGATATGGATCTGGTGAGCTTCTGTTCTTCTGAAATTACCTTAGACTGCATTCAGGTGGACATCTATGTGTTATGTTGCTTTGCAGTATGCTTTTAAAAGTATCTTAGACTGCATTCAGGTGGACATCTATGTGTTATGTTGCTTTGCAGTATGCTTTTAAAAGTATCTATAAGGAAAAAGCAAGAGATATTTTAGGGGGAGGAGATTATGGAGCTATAAAATGGATCAGTGAACACAGAGCATTTCAGGTTTACAGATAAGCAAAGAATATCATCAATAGCAGAAAAATCTAACAGTAAAAAGTCTATCTCAGCAATTATCATAACACAGATATTAATAATAAATAGTCTTTTGTAAACGTAGATATGGATCTGGTGAGCTTCTGTTCTTCTGAAATTACCTTAGACTGCATTCAGGTGGACATCTATGTGTTATGTTGCTTTGCAGTATGCTTTTAAAAGTATCTTAGACTGCATTCAGGTGGACATCTATGTGTTATGTTGCTTTGCAGTATGCTTTTAAAAGTATCTTAGACTGCAATCAGGTGGACATCTATGTGTTATGTTGCTTTGCAGTATGCTTTTAAAAGTATCTTAGACTACATTCAGGTGGACATCTATGTGTTATGTTGCTTTGCAGTATGCTTTTAAAAGTATCTATAAGGAAAAAGCAAGAGATATTTTAGGGGGAGGAGATTATGGAGCTATAAAATGGATCAGTGAACACAGAGCATTTCAGGTTTACAGATAAGCAAAGAATATCATCAATAGCAGAAAAATCTAACAGTAAAAAGTCTATCTCAGCAATTATCATAACACAGATATTAATAATAAATAGTCTTTTGTAAACGTAGATATGGATCTGGTGAGCTTCTGTTCTTCTGAAATTACCTTAGACTGCATTCAGGTGGACATCTATGTGTTATGTTGCTTTGCAGTATGCTTTTAAAAGTATCTTAGACTGCATTCAGGTGGACATCTATGTGTTATGTTGCTTTGCAGTATGCTTTTAAAAGTATCTATAAGGAAAAAGCAAGAGATATTTTAGGGGGAGGAGATTATGGAGCTATAAAATGGATCAGTGAACACAGAGCATTTCAGGTTTACAGATAAGCAAAGAATATCATCAATAGCAGAAAAATCTAACAGTAAAAAGTCTATCTCAGCAATTATCATAACACAGATATTAATAATAAATAGTCTTTTGTAAACGTAGATATGGATCTGGTGAGCTTCTGTTCTTCTGAAATTACCTTAGACTGCATTCAGGTGGACATCTATGTGTTATGTTGCTTTGCAGTATGCTTTTAAAAGTATCTTAGACTGCATTCAGGTGGACATCTATGTGTTATGTTGCTTTGCAGTATGCTTTTAAAAGTATCTTAGACTGCATTCAGGTGGACATCTATGTGTTATGTTGCTTTGCAGTATGCTTTTAAAAGTATCTTAGACTGCATTCAGGTGGACATCTATGTGTTATGTTGCTTTGCAGTATGCTTTTAAAAGTATCCTAGACTGCATTCATGTGGACATCTATGTGTTATGTTGCTTTGCAGTATGCTTTTAAAAGTATCTTAGACTGCATTCAGGTGGACATCTATGTGTTATGTTGCTTTGCAGTATGCTTTTAAAAGTATCTTAGAATGCATTCAGGTGGACATCTATGTGTTATGTTGCTTTGCAGTATGCTTTTAAAAGTATCTAAGACTGCATTCAGGTGGACATCTATGTGTTATGTTGCTTTGCAGTATGCTTTTAAAAGTATCTTAGACTGCATTCAGGTGGACATCTATGTGTTATGTTGCTTTGCAGTATGCTTTTAAAAGTATCTTAGACTGCATTCAGGTGGACATCTATGTGTTATGTTGCTTTGCAGTATGCTTTTAAAAGTATCTTAGACTGCATTCAGGTGGACATCTATGTGTTATGTTGCTTTGCAGTATGCTTTTAAAAGTATCTATAAGGAAAAAGCAAGAGATATTTTAGGGGGAGGAGATTATGGAGCTATAAAATGGATCAGTGAACACAGAGCATTTCAGGTTTACAGATAAGCAAAGAATATCATCAATAGCAGAAAAATCTAACAGTAAAAAATCTATCTCAGCAATTATCATAACACAGATATTAATAATAAATAGTCTTTTGTAAACGTAGATATGGATCTGGTGAGCTTCTGTTCTTCTGAAATTACCTTAGACTGCATTCAGGTGGACATCTATGTGTTATGTTGCTTTGCAGTATGCTTTTAAAAGTATCTTAGACTGCATTCAGGTGGACATCTATGTGTTATGTTGCTTTGCAGTATGCTTTTAAAAGTATCTATAAGGAAAAAGCAAGAGATATTTTAGGGGGAGGAGATTATGGAGCTATAAAATGGATCAGTGAACACAGAGCATTTCAGGTTTACAGATAAGCAAAGAATATCATCAATAGCAGAAAAATCTAACAGTAAAAAGTCTATCTCAGCAATTATCATAACACAGATATTAATAATAAATAGTCTTTTGTAAACGTAGATATGGATCTGGTGAGCTTCTGTTCTTCTGAAATTACCTTAGACTGCATTCAGGTGGACATCTATGTGTTATGTTGCTTTGCAGTATGCTTTTAAAAGTATCTTAGACTGCATTCAGGTGGACATCTATGTGTTATGTTGCTTTGCAGTATGCTTTTAAAAGTATCTTAGACTGCATTCAGGTGGACATCTATGTGTTATGTTGCTTTGCAGTATGCTTTTAAAAGTATCTTAGACTGCATTCAGGTGGACATCTATGTGTTATGTTGCTTTGCAGTATGCTTTTAAAAGTATCTATAAGGAAAAAGCAAGAGATATTTTAGGGGGAGGAGATTATGGAGCTATAAAATGGATCAGTGAACACAGAGCATTTCAGGTTTACAGATAAGCAAAGAATATCATCAATAGCAGAAAAATCTAACAGTAAAAAGTCTATCTCAGCAATTATCATAACACAGATATTAATAATAAATAGTCTTTTGTAAACGTAGATATGGATCTGGTGAGCTTCTGTTCTTCTGAAATTACCTTAGACTGCATTCAGGTGGACATCTATGTGTTATGTTGCTTTGCAGTATGCTTTTAAAAGTATCTTAGACTGCATTCAGGTGGACATCTATGTGTTATGTTGCTTTGCAGTATGCTTTTAAAAGTATCTTAGACTGCATTCAGGTGGACATCGATGTGTTATGTTGCTTTGCAGTATGCTTTTAAAAGTATCTTAGACTGCATTCAGGTGGACATCTATGTGTTATGTTGCTTTGCAGTATGCTTTTAAAAGTATCTATAAGGAAAAAGCAAGAGATATTTTAGGGGGAGGAGATTATGGAGCTATAAAATGGATCAGTGAACACAGAGCATTTCAGGTTTACAGATAAGCAAAGAATATCATCAATAGCAGAAAAATCTAACAGTAAAAAGTCTATCTCAGCAATTATCATAACACAGATATTAATAATAAATAGTCTTTTGTAAACGTAGATATGGATCTGGTGAGCTTCTGTTCTTCTGAAATTACCTTAGACGGCATTCAGGTGGACATCTATGTGTTATGTAGCTTTGCAGTATGCTTTTAAAAGTATCTTAGACTGCATTCAGGTGGACATCTATGTGTTATGTTGCTTTGCAGTATGTTTTTAAAAGTATCTAAGACTGCATTCAGGTGGACATCTATGTGTTATGTTGCTTTGCAGTATGTTTTTAAAAGTATCTAAGACTGCATTCAGGTGGACATCTATGTGTTATGTTGCTTTGCAGTATGCTTTTAAAAGTATCTTAGACTGCATTCAGGTGGACATCTATGTTTTATTGCTTTGCAGTATGCTTTTAAAAGTATCTTAGACTGCATTCAGGTGGACATCTATGTGTTATGTTGCTTTGCAGTATGCTTTTAAAAGTATCTTAGACTGCATTCAGGTGGACATCTATGTGTTATGTTGCTTTGCAGTATGCTTTTAAAAGTATCTTAGACTGCATTCAGGTGGACATCTATGTGTTATGTTGCTTTGCAGTATGCTTTTAAAAGTATCTATAAGGAAAAAGCAAGAGATATTTTAGGGGGAGGAGATTATGGAGCTATAAAATGGATCAGTGAACACAGAGCATTTCAGGTTTACAGATAAGCAAAGAATATCATCAATAGCAGAAAAATCTAACAGTAAAAAGTCTATCTCAGCAATTATCATAACACAGATATTAATAATAAATAGTCTTTTGTAAACGTAGATATGGATCTGGTGAGCTTCTGTTCTTCTGAAATTACCTTAGACTGCATTCAGGTGGACATCTATGTGTTATGTTGCTTTGCAGTATGCTTTTAAAAGTATCTTAGACTGCATTCAGGTGGACATCTATGTGTTATGTTGCTTTGCAGTATGCTTTTAAAAGTATCTTAGACTGCATTCAGGTGGACATCTATGTGTTATGTTGCTTTGCAGTATGCTTTTAAAAGTATCTTAGACTGCATTCAGGTGGACATCTATGTGTTATGTTGCTTTGCAGTATGCTTTTAAAAGTATCTTAGACTGCATTCAGGTGGACATCTATGTGTTATGTTGCTTTGCAGTATGCTTTTAAAAGTATCCTAGACTGCATTCAGGTGGACATCTATGTGTTATGTTGCTTTGCAGTATGCTTTTAAAAGTATCTTAGACTGCATTCAGGTGGACATCTATGTGTTATGTTGCTTTGCAGTATGCTTTTAAAAGTATCTTAGAATGCATTCAGGTGGACATCTATGTGTTATGTTGCTTTGCAGTATGCTTTTAAAAGTATCTTAGACTGCATTCAGGTGGACATCTATGTGTTATGTTGCTTTGCAGTATGCTTTTAAAAGTATCTTAGACTGCATTCAGGTGGACATCTATGTGTTATGTTGCTTTGCAGTATGCTTTTAAAAGTATCTTAGACTGCATTCAGGTGGACATCTATGTGTTATGTTGCTTTGCAGTATGCTTTTAAAAGTATCTTAGACTGCATTCAGGTGGACATCTATGTGTTATGTTGCTTTGCAGTATGCTTTTAAAAGTATCTTAGACTGCATTCAGGTGGACATATATGTGTTATGTTGCTTTGCAGTATGCTTTTAAAAGTATCTATAAGGAAAAAGCAAGACATATTTTAGGGGGAGGAGATTATGGAGCTATAAAATGGATCAGTGAACACAGAGCATTTCAGGTTTACAGATAAGCAAAGAATATCATCAATAGCAGAAAAATCTAACAGTAAAAAGTCTATCTCAGCAATTATCATAACACAGATATTAATAATAAATAGTCTTTTGTAAACGTAGATATGGATCTGGTGAGCTTCTGTTCTTCTGAAATTACCTTAGACTGCATTCAGGTGGACATCTATGTGTTATGTTGCTTTGCAGTATGCTTTTAAAAGTATCTATAAGGAAAAAGCAAGAGATATTTTAGGGGGAGGAGATTATGGAGCTATAAAATGGATCAGTGAACACAGAGCATTTCAGGTTTACAGATAAGCAAAGAATATCATCAATAGCAGAAAAATCTAACAGTAAAAAGTCTATCTCAGCAATTATCATAACACAGATATTAATAATAAATAGTCGTTTGTAAACGTAGATATGGATCTGGTGAGCTTCTGTTCTTCTGAAATTACCTTAGACTGCATTCAGGTGGACATCTATGTGTTATGTTGCTTTGCAGTATGCTTTTAAAAGTATCTTAGACTGCATTCAGGTGGACATCTATGTGTTATGTTGCTTTGCAGTATGCTTTTAAAAGTATCTTAGACTGCATTCAGGTGGACATCTATGTGTTATGTTGCTTTGCAGTATGCTTTTAAAAGTATCTTAGACTGCATTCAGGTGGACATCTATGTGTTATGTTGCTTTGCAGTATGCTTTTAAAAGTATCTATAAGGAAAAAGCAAGAGATATTTTAGGGGGAGGAGATTATGGAGCTATAAAATGGATCAGTGAACACAGAGCATTTCAGGTTTACAGATAAGCAAAGAATATCATCAATAGCAGAAAAATCTAACAGTAAAAAGTCTATCTCAGCAATTATCATAACACAGATATTAATAATAAATAGTCTTTTGTAAACGTAGATATGGATCTGGTGAGCTTCTGTTCTTCTGAAATTACCTTAGACTGCATTCAGGTGGACATCTATGTGTTATGTTGCTTTGCAGTATGCTTTTAAAAGTATCTTAGACTGCATTCAGGTGGACATCTATGTGTTATGTTGCTTTGCAGTATGCTTTTAAAAGTATCTATAAGGAAAAAGCAAGAGATATTTTAGGGGGAGGAGATTATGGAGCTATAAAATGGATCAGTGAACACAGAGCATTTCAGGTTTACAGATAAGCAAAGAATATCATCAATAGCAGAAAAATCTAACAGTAAAAAGTCTATCTCAGCAATTATCATAACACAGATATTAATAATAAATAGTCTTTTGTAAACGTAGATATGGATCTGGTGAGCTTCTGTTCTTCTGAAATTACCTTAGACTGCATTCAGGTGGACATCTATGTGTTATGTTGCTTTGCAGTATGCTTTTAAAAGTATCTTAGACTGCATTCAGGTGGACATCTATGTGTTATGTTGCTTTGCAGTATGCTTTTAAAAGTATCTTAGACTGCATTCAGGTGGACATCTATGTGTTATGTTGCTTTGCAGTATGCTTTTAAAAGTATCTTAGACTGCATTCAGGTGGACATCTATGTGTTATGTTGCTTTGCAGTATGCTTTTAAAAGTATCTATAAGGAAAAAGCAAGAGATATTTTAGGGGGAGGAGATTATGGAGCTATAAAATGGATCAGTGAACACAGAGCATTTCAGGTTTACAGATAAGCAAAGAATATCATCAATAGCAGAAAAATCTAACAGTAAAAAGTCTATCTCAGCAATTATCATAACACAGATATTAATAATAAATAGTCTTTTGTAAACGTAGATATGGATCTGGTGAGCTTCTGTTCTTCTGAAATTACCTTAGACTGCATTCAGGTGGACATCTATGTGTTATGTTGCTTTGCAGTATGCTTTTAAAAGTATCTTAGACTGCATTCAGGTGGACATCTATGTGTTATGTTGCTTTGCAGTATGCTTTTAAAAGTATCTTAGACTGCATTCAGGTGGACATCTATGTGTTATGTTGCTTTGCAGTATGCTTTTAAAAGTATCTTAGACTGCATTCAGGTGGACATCTATGTGTTATGTTGCTTTGCAGTATGCTTTTAAAAGTATCTTAGACTGCATTCAGGTGGACATCTATGTGTTATGTTGCTTTGCAGTATGCTTTTAAAAGTATCTTAGACTGCATTCAGGTGGACATCTATGTGTTATGTTGCTTTGCAGTATGCTTTTAAAAGTATCTTAGACTGCATTCAGGTGGACATCTATGTGTTATGTTGCTTTGCAGTATGCTTTTAAAAGTATCTTAGACTGCATTCAGGTGGACATCTATGTGTTATGTTGCTTTGCAGTATGCTTTTAAAAGTATCCTAGACTGCATTCAGGTGGACATCTATGTGTTATGTTGCTTTGCAGTATGCTTTTAAAAGTAT
Organism: Discoglossus pictus; assembly: GCA_027410445.1. Taxonomy (NCBI): domain Eukaryota; kingdom Metazoa; phylum Chordata; class Amphibia; order Anura; family Alytidae; genus Discoglossus; species Discoglossus pictus. Next base: position 20,181,461 of record CM050173.1, on the reverse strand, counting down.
CTTAGACTGCATTCAGGTGGACATCTATGTGTTATGTTGCTTTGCAGTATGCTTTTAAAAGTATCTTAGAATGCATTCAGGTGGACATCTATGTGTTATGTTGCTTTGCAGTATGCTTTTAAAAGTATCTAAGACTGCATTCAGGTGGACATCTATGTGTTATGTTGCTTTGCAGTATGCTTTTAAAAGTATCTTAGACTGCATTCAGGTGGACATCTATGTGTTATGTTGCTTTGCAGTATGCTTTTAAAAGTATCTTAGACTGCATTCAGGTGGACATCTATGTGTTATGTTGCTTTGCAGTATGCTTTTAAAAGTATCTTAGACTGCATTCAGGTGGACATCTATGTGTTATGTTGCTTTGCAGTATGCTTTTAAAAGTATCTATAAGGAAAAAGCAAGAGATATTTTAGGGGGAGGAGATTATGGAGCTATAAAATGGATCAGTGAACACAGAGCATTTCAGGTTTACAGATAAGCAAAGAATATCATCAATAGCAGAAAAATCTAACAGTAAAAAATCTATCTCAGCAATTATCATAACACAGATATTAATAATAAATAGTCTTTTGTAAACGTAGATATGGATCTGGTGAGCTTCTGTTCTTCTGAAATTACCTTAGACTGCATTCAGGTGGACATCTATGTGTTATGTTGCTTTGCAGTATGCTTTTAAAAGTATCTTAGACTGCATTCAGGTGGACATCTATGTGTTATGTTGCTTTGCAGTATGCTTTTAAAAGTATCTATAAGGAAAAAGCAAGAGATATTTTAGGGGGAGGAGATTATGGAGCTATAAAATGGATCAGTGAACACAGAGCATTTCAGGTTTACAGATAAGCAAAGAATATCATCAATAGCAGAAAAATCTAACAGTAAAAAGTCTATCTCAGCAATTATCATAACACAGATATTAATAATAAATAGTCTTTTGTAAACGTAGATATGGATCTGGTGAGCTTCTGTTCTTCTGAAATTACCTTAGACTGCATTCAGGTGGACATCTATGTGTTATGTTGCTTTGCAGTATGCTTTTAAAAGTATCTTAGACTGCATTCAGGTGGACATCTATGTGTTATGTTGCTTTGCAGTATGCTTTTAAAAGTATCTTAGACTGCATTCAGGTGGACATCTATGTGTTATGTTGCTTTGCAGTATGCTTTTAAAAGTATCTTAGACTGCATTCAGGTGGACATCTATGTGTTATGTTGCTTTGCAGTATGCTTTTAAAAGTATCTATAAGGAAAAAGCAAGAGATATTTTAGGGGGAGGAGATTATGGAGCTATAAAATGGATCAGTGAACACAGAGCATTTCAGGTTTACAGATAAGCAAAGAATATCATCAATAGCAGAAAAATTTAACAGTAAAAAGTCTATCTCAGCAATTATCATAACACAGATATTAATAATAAATAGTCTTTTGTAAACGTAGATATGGATCTGGTGAGCTTCTGTTCTTCTGAAATTACCTTAGACTGCATTCAGGTGGACATCTATGTGTTATGTTGCTTTGCAGTATGCTTTTAAAAGTATCTTAGACTGCATTCAGGTGGACATCTATGTGTTATGTTACTTTGCAGTATGCTTTTAAAAGTATCTATAAGGAAAAAGCAAGAGATATTTTAGGGGGAGGAGATTATGGAGCTATAAAATGGATCAGTGAACACAGAGCATTTCAGGTTTACAGATAAGCAAAGAATATCATCAATAGCAGAAAAATCTAACAGTAAAAAGTCTATCTCAGCAATTATCATAACACAGATATTAATAATAAATAGTCTTTTGTAAACGTAGATATGGATCTGGTGAGCTTCTGTTCTTCTGAAATTACCTTAGACTGCATTCAGGTGGACATCTATGTGTTATGTTGCTTTGCAGTATGCTTTTAAAAGTATCTTAGACTGCATTCAGGTGGACATCTATGTGTTATGTTGCTTTGCAGTATGCTTTTAAAAGTATCTTAGACTGCATTCAGGTGGACATCTATGTGTTATGTTGCTTTGCAGTATGCTTTTAAAAGTATCTTAGACTGCATTCAGGTGGACATCTATGTGTTATGTTGCTTTGCAGTATGCTTTTAAAAGTATCTATAAGGAAAAAGCAAGAGATATTTTAGGGGGAGGAGATTATGGAGCTATAAAATGGATCAGTGAACACAGAGCATTTCAGGTTTACAGATAAGCAAAGAATATCATCAATAGCAGAAAAATCTAACAGTAAAAAGTCTATCTCAGCAATTATCATAACACAGATATTAATAATAAATAGTCTTTTGTAAACGTAGATATGGATCTGGTGAGCTTCTGTTCTTCTGAAATTACCTTAGACTGCATTCAGGTGGACATCTATGTGTTATGTTGCTTTGCAGTATGCTTTTAAAAGTATCTTAGACTGCATTCAGGTGGACATCTATGTGTTATGTTGCTTTGCAGTATGCTTTTAAAAGTATCTTAGACTGCATTCAGGTGGACATCTATGTGTTATGTTGCTTTGCAGTATGCTTTTAAAAGTATCTTAGACTGCATTCAGGTGGACATCTATGTGTTATGTTGCTTTGCAGTATGCTTTTAAAAGTATCTTAGACTGCATTCAGGTGGACATCTATGTGTTATGTTGCTTTGCAGTATGCTTTTAAAAGTATCTTAGACTGCATTCAGGTGGACATCTATGTGTTATGTTGCTTTGCAGTATGCTTTTAAAAGTATCTATAAGGAAAAAGCAAGAGATATTTTAGGGGGAGGAGATTATGGAGCTATAAAATGGATCAGTGAACACAGAGCATTTCAGGTTTACAGATAAGCAAAGAATATCATCAATAGCAGAAAAATCTAACAGTAAAAAGTCTATCTCAGCAATTATCATAACACAGATATTAATAATAAATAGTCTTTTGTAAACGTAGATATGGATCTGGTGAGCTTCTGTTCTTCTGAAATTACCTTAGACTGCATTCAGGTGGACATCTATGTGTTATGTTGCTTTGCAGTATGCTTTTAAAAGTATCTTAGACTGCATTCAGGTGGACATCTATGTGTTATGTTGCTTTGCAGTATGCTTTTAAAAGTATCTTAGACTGCATTCAGGTGGACATCTATGTGTTATGTTGCTTTGCAGTATGCTTTTAAAAGTATCTTAGACTGCATTCAGGTGGACATCTATGTGTTATGTTGCTTTGCAGTATGCTTTTAAAAGTATCTTAGACTGCATTCAGGTGGACATCTATGTGTTATGTTGCTTTGCAGTATGCTTTTAAAAGTATCTTAGACTGCATTCAGGTGGACATCTATGTGTTATGTTGCTTTGCAGTATGCTTTTAAAAGTATCTTAGACTGCATTCAGGTGGACATCTATGTGTTATGTTGCTTTGCAGTATGCTTTTAAAAGTATCTTAGACTGCATTCAGGTGGACATCTATGTGTTATGTTGCTTTGCAGTATGCTTTTAAAAGTATCTATAAGGAAAAAGCAAGAGATATTTTAGGGGGAGGAGATTATGGAGCTATAAAATGGATCAGTGAACACAGAGCATTTCAGGTTTACAGATAAGCAAAGAATATCATCAATAGCAGAAAAATCTAACAGTAAAAAGTCTATCTCAGCAATTATCATAACACAGATATTAATAATAAATAGTCTTTTGTAAACGTAGATATGGATCTGGTGAGCTTCTGTTCTTCAGAAATTACCTTAGACTGCATTCAGGTGGACATCTATGTGTTATGTTGCTTTGCAGTATGCTTTTAAAAGTATCTTAGACTGCATTCAGGTGGACATCTATGTGTTATGTTGCTTTGCAGTATGCTTTTAAAAGTATCTTAGACTGCATTCAGGTGGACATCTATGTGTTATGTTGCTTTGCAGTATGCTTTTAAAAGTATCTTAGACTGCATTCAGGTGGACATCTATGTGTTATGTTGCTTTGCAGTATGCTTTTAAAAGTATCTATAAGGAAAAAGCAAGAGATATTTTAGGGGGAGGAGATTATGGAGCTATAAAATGGATCAGTGAACACAGAGCATTTCAGGTTTACAGATAAGCAAAGAATATCATCAATAGCAGAAAAATCTAACAGTAAAAAATCTATCTCAGCAATTATCATAACACAGATATTAATAATAAATAGTCTTTTGTAAACGTAGATATGGATCTGGTGAGCTTCTGTTCTTCTGAAATTACCTTAGACTGCATTCAGGTGGACATCTATGTGTTATGTTGCTTTGCAGTATGCTTTTAAAAGTATCTTAGACAGCATTCAGGTGGACATCTATGTGTTATGTTGCTTTGCAGTATGCTTTTAAAAGTATCTATAAGGAAAAAGCAAGAGATATTTTAGGGGGAGGAGATTATGGAGCTATAAAATGGATCAGTGAACACAGAGCATTTCAGGTTTACAGATAAGCAAAGAATATCATCAATAGCAGAAAAATCTAACAGTAAAAAGTCTATCTCAGCAATTATCATAACACAGATATTAATAATAAATAGTCTTTTGTAAACGTAGATATGGATCTGGTGAGCTTCTGTTCTTCTGAAATTACCTTAGACTGCATTCAGGTGGACATCTATGTGTTATGTTGCTTTGCAGTATGCTTTTAAAAGTATCTTAGACTGCATTCAGGTGGACATCTATGTGTTATGTTGCTTTGCAGTATGCTTTTAAAAGTATCTTAGACTGCATTCAGGTGGACATCTATGTGTTATGTTGCTTTGCAGTATGCTTTTAAAAGTATCTTAGACTGCATTCAGGTGGACATCTATGTGTTATGTTGCTTTGCAGTATGCTTTTAAAAGTATCTTAGACTGCATTCAGGTGGACATCTATGTGTTATGTTGCTTTGCAGTATGCTTTTAAAAGTATCTTAGACTGCATTCAGGTGGACATCTATGTGTTATGTTGCTTTGCAGTATGCTTTTAAAAGTATCCTAGACTGCATTCATGTGGACATCTATGTGTTATGTTGCTTTGCAGTATGCTTTTAAAAGTATCTTAGACTGCATTCAGGTGGACATCTATGTGTTATGTTGCTTTGCAGTATGCTTTTAAAAGTATCTTAGAATGCATTCAGGTGGACATCTATGTGTTATGTTGCTTTGCAGTATGCTTTTAAAAGTATCTTAGACTGCATTCAGGTGGACATCTATGTGTTATGTTGCTTTGCAGTATGCTTTTAAATGTATCTTAGACTGCATTCAGGTGGACATCTATGTGTTATGTTGCTTTGCAGTATGCTTTTAAAAGTATCTTAGACTGCATTCAGGTGGACATCTATGTGTTATGTTGCTTTGCAGTATGCTTTTAAAAGTATCTTAGACTGCATTCAGGTGGACATCTATGTGTTATGTTGCTTTGCAGTATGCTTTTAAAAGTATCGTAGACTGCATTCAGGTGGACATATATGTGTTATGTTGCTTTGCAGTATGCTTTTAAAAGTATCTATAAGGAAAAAGCAAGACATATTTTAGGGGGAGGAGATTATGGAGCTATAAAATGGATCAGTGAACACAGAGCATTTCAGGTTTACAGATAAGCAAAGAATATCATCAATAGCAGAAAAATCTAACAGTAAAAAGTCTATCTCAGCAATTATCATAACACAGATATTAATAATAAATAGTCTTTTGTAAACGTAGATATGGATCTGGTGAGCTTCTGTTCTTCTGAAATTACCTTAGACTGCATTCAGGTGGACATCTATGTGTTATGTTGCTTTGCAGTATGCTTTTAAAAGTATCTATAATGAAAAATTAAGAGATATTTTAGGGGGAGGAGATTATGGAGCTATAAAATGGATCAGTGAACACAGAGCATTTCAGGTTTACAGATAAGCAAAGAATATCATCAATAGCAGAAAAATCTAACAGTAAAAAGTCTATCTCAGCAATTATCATAACACAGATATTAATAATAAATAGTCGTTTGTAAACGTAGATATGGATCTGGTGAGCTTCTGTTCTTCTGAAATTACCTTAGACTGCATTCAGGTGGACATCTATGTGTTATGTTGCTTTGCAGTATGCTTTTAAAAGTATCTTAGACTGCATTCAGGTGGACATCTATGTGTTATGTTGCTTTGCAGTATGCTTTTAAAAGTATCTTAGACTGCATTCAGGTGGACATCTATGTGTTATGTTGCTTTGCAGTATGCTTTTAAAAGTATCTTAGACTGCATTCAGGTGGACATCTATGTGTTATGTTGCTTTGCAGTATGCTTTTAAAAGTATCTATAAGGAAAAAGCAAGAGATATTTTAGGGGGAGGAGATTATGGAGCTATAAAATGGATCAGTGAACACAGAGCATTTCAGGTTTACAGATAAGCAAAGAATATCATCAATAGCAGAAAAATCTAACAGTAAAAAGTCTATCTCAGCAATTATCATAACACAGATATTAATAATAAATAGTCTTTTGTAAACGTAGATATGGATCTGGTGAGCTTCTGTTCTTCTGAAATTACCTTAGACTGCATTCAGGTGGACATCTATGTGTTATGTTGCTTTGCAGTATGCTTTTAAAAGTATCTTAGACTGCATTCAGGTGGACATCTATGTGTTATGTTGCTTTGCAGTATGCTTTTAAAAGTATCTATAAGGAAAAAGCAAGAGATATTTTAGGGGGAGGAGATTATGGAGCTATAAAATGGATCAGTGAACACAGAGCATTTCAGGTTTACAGATAAGCAAAGAATATCATCAATAGCAGAAAAATCTAACAGTAAAAAGTCTATCTCAGCAATTATCATAACACAGATATTAATAATAAATAGTCTTTTGTAAACGTAGATATGGATCTGGTGAGCTTCTGTTCTTCTGAAATTACCTTAGACTGCATTCAGGTGGACATCTATGTGTTATGTTGCTTTGCAGTATGCTTTTAAAAGTATCTTAGACTGCATTCAGGTGGACATCTATGTGTTATGTTGCTTTGCAGTATGCTTTTAAAAGTATCTATAAGGAAAAAGCAAGAGATATTTTAGGGGGAGGAGATTATGGAGCTATAAAATGGATCAGTGAACACAGAGCATTTCAGGTTTACAGATAAGCAAAGAATATCATCAATAGCAGAAAAATCTAACAGTAAAAAGTCTATCTCAGCAATTATCATAACACAGATATTAATAATAAATAGTCTTTTGTAAACGTAGATATGGATCTGGTGAGCTTCTGTTCTTCTGAAATTATCTTAGACTGCATTCAGGTGGACATCTATGTGTTATGTTGCTTTGCAGTATGCTTTTAAAAGTATCTTAGACTGAATTCAGGTGGACATCCATGTGTTATGTTGCTTTGCAGTATGCTTTTAAAAGTATCTTAGACTGCATTCAGGTGGACATCTATGTGTTATGTTGCTTTGCAGTATGCTTTTAAAAGTATCTTAGACTGCATTCAGGTGGACATCTATGTGTTATGTTGCTTTGCAGTATGCTTTTAAAAGTATCTTAGACTGAATTCAGGTGGACATCCATGTGTTATGTTGCTTTGCAGTATGCTTTTAAAAGTATCTTAGACTGCATTCAGGTGGACATCTATGTGTTATGTTGCTTTGCAGTATGCTTTTAAAAGTATCTATAAGGAAAAAGCAAGAGATAATTTAGGGGGAGGAGATTATGGAGCTATAAAATGGATGAGTGAACACAGAGCATTTCAGGTTTACAGATAAGCAAAGAATATTATCAATAGCAGAAAAATCTAACAGTAAAAAGTCTATCTCAGCAATTATCATAACACAGATATTAATAATAAATAGTCTTTTGTAAACGTAGATATGGATCTGGTGAGCTTCTGTTCTTCTGAAATTACCTTAGACTGCATTCAGGTGGACATCTATGTGTTATGTTGCTTTGCAGTATGCTTTTAAAAGTATCTTAGACTGCATTCAGGTGGACATCTATGTGTTATGTTGCTTTGCAGTATGCTTTTAAAAGTATCTTAGACTGCATTCAGGTGGACATCTATGTGTTATGTTGCTTTGCAGTATGCTTTTAAAAGTATCTTAGACTGCATTCAGGTGGACATCTATGTGTTATGTTGCTTTGCAGTATGCTTTTAAAAGTATCTATAAGGAAAAAGCAAGAGATATTTTAGGGGGAGGAGATTATGGAGCTATAAAATGGATCAGTGAACACAGAGCATTTCAGGTTTACAGATAAGCAAAGAATATCATCAATAGCAGAAAAATCTAACAGTAAAAAGTCTATCTCAGCAATTATCATAACACAGATATTAATAATAAATAGTCTTTTGTAAACGTAGATATGGATCTGGTGAGCTTCTGTTCTTCTGAAATTACCTTAGACTGCATTCAGGTGGACATCTATGTGTTATGTTGCTTTGCAGTATGCTTTTAAAAGTATCTTAGACTGCATTCAGGTGGACATCTATGTGTTATGTTGCTTTGCAGTATGCTTTTAAAAGTATCTTAGACTGCATTCAGGTGGACATCTATGTGTTATGTTGCTTTGCAGTATGCTTTTAAAAGTATCTTAGACTGCATTCAGGTGGACATCTATGTGTTATGTTGCTTTGCAGTATGCTTTTAAAAGTATCTATAAGGAAAAAGCAAGAGATATTTTAGGGGGAGGTGATTATGGAGCTATAAAATGGATCAGTGAACACAGAGCATTTCAGGTTTACAGATAAGCAAAGAATATTATCAATAGCAGAAAAATCTAACAGTAAAAAGTCTATCTCAGCAATTATCATAACACAGATATTAATAATAAATAGTCTTTTGTAAACGTAGATATGGATCTGGTGAGCTTCTGTTCTTCTGAAATTACCTTAGACTGCATTCAGGTGGACATCTATGTGTTATGTTGCTTTGCAGTATGCTTTTAAAAGTATCTATAAGGAAAAAGCAAGAGATATTTTAGGGGGAGGAGATTATGGAGCTATAAAATGGATCAGTGAACACAGAGCATTTCAGGTTTACAGATAAGCAAAGAATATCATCAATAGCAGAAAAATCTAACAGTAAAAAGTCTATCTCAGCAATTATCATAACACAGATATTAATAATAAATAGTCTTTTGTAAACGTAGATATGGATCTGGTGAGCTTCTGTTCTTCTGAAATTACCTTAGACTGCATTCAGGTGGACATCTATGTGTTATGTTGCTTTGCAGTATGCTTTTAAAAGTATCTTAGACTGCATTCAGGTGGACATCTATGTGTTATGTTGCTTTGCAGTATGCTTTTAAAAGTATCTTAGACTGCATTCAGGTGGACATCTATGTGTTATGTTGCTTTGCAGTATGCTTTTAAAAGTATCTTAGACTGCATTCAGGTGGACATCTATGTGTTATGTTGCTTTGCAGTATGCTTTTAAAAGTATCTATAAGGAAAAAGCAAGAGATATTTTAGGGGGAGGAGATTATGGAGCTATAAAATGGATCAGTGAACACAGAGCATTTCAGGTTTACAGATAAGCAAAGAATATCATCAATAGCAGAAAAATCTAACAGTAAAAAGTCTATCTCAGCAATTATCATAACACAGATATTAATAATAGATAGTCTTTTGTAAACGTAGATATGGATCTGGTGAGCTTCTGTTCTTCTGAAATTACCTTAGACTGCATTCAGGTGGACATCTATGTGTTATGTTGCTTTGCAGTATGCTTTTAAAAGTATCTTAGACTGCATTCAGGTGGACATCTATGTGTTATGTTGCTTTGCAGTATGCTTTTAAAAGTATCTTAGACTGCATTCAGGTGGACATCTATGTGTTATGTTGCTTTGCAGTATGCTTTTAAAAGTATCTTAGACTGCATTCAGGTGGACATCTATGTGTTATGTTGCTTTGCAGTATGCTTTTAAAAGTATCTTAGACTGCATTCAGGTGGACATCTATGTGTTATGTTGCTTTGCAGTATGCTTTTAAAAGTATCTTAGACTGCATTCAGGTGGACATCTATGTGTTATGTTGCTTTGCAGTATGCTTTTAAAAGTATCCTAGACTGCATTCAGGTGGACATCTATGTGTTATGTTGCTTTGCAGTATGCTTTTAAAAGTATCTTAGACTGCATTCAGGTGGACATCTATGTGTTATGTTGCTTTGCAGTATGCTTTTAAAAGTATCTTAGACTGCATTCGGGTGGACATCTATGTGTTATGTTGCTTTGCAGTATGCTTTTAAAAGTATCTAAGACTGCATTCAGGTGGACATCTATGTGTTATGTTGCTTTGCAGTATGCTTTTAAAAGTATCTTAGACTGCATTCAGGTGGACATCTATGTGTTATGTTGCTTTGCAGTATGCTTTTAAAAGTATCTTAGACTGCATTCAGGTGGACATCTATGTGTTATGTTGCTTTGCAGTATGCTTTTAAAAGTATCTTAGACTGCATTCAGGTGGACATCTATGTGTTATGTTGCTTTGCATTATGCTTTTAAAAGTATCTTAGACTGCATTCAGGTGGACATCTATGTGTTATGTTGCTTTGCAGTATGCTTTTAAAAGTACCTTAGACTGCATTCAGGTGGACATCTATGTGTTATGTTACTTTGCAGTATGCTTATAAAAGTACCTTAGACTGCATTCAGGTGGACATCTATGTGTTATGTTGCTTTGCAGTATGCTTTTAAAAGTATCTTAGACTGCATTCAGGTGGACATCTATGTGTTATGTTGCTTTGCAGTATGCTTTTAAAAGTATCTTAGACTGCATTCAGGTGGACATCTATGTGTTATGTTGCTTTGCAGTATGCTTTTAAAAGTATCTTAGACTGCATTCAGGTGGACATCTATGTGTTATGTTGCTTTGCAGTATGCTTTTAAAAGTATCTTAGACTGCATTCAGGTGGACATCTATGTGTTATGTTGCTTTGCAGTATGCTTTTAAAAGTATCTTAGACTGCATTCAGGTGGACATCTATGTGTTATGTTGCTTTGCAGTATGCTTTTAAAAGTATCTTAGACTGCATTCAGGTGGACATCTATGTGTTATGTTGCTTTGCAGTATGCTTTTAAAAGTATCTATAAGGAAAAAGCAAGAGATATTTTAGGGGGAGGAGATTATGGAGCTATAAAATGGATCAGTGAACACAGAGCATTTCATGTTTACAGATAAGCAAAGAATATCATCAATAGCAGAAACATCTAACAGTAAAAAGTCTATCTCAGCAATTATCATAACACAGATATTAATAATAAATAGTCTTTTGTAAACGTAGATATGGATCTGGTGAGCTTCTGTTATTCTGAAATTACCTTAGACTGCATTCAGGTGGACATCTATGTGTTATGTTGCTTTGCAGTATGCTTTTAAAAGTATCTTAGACTGCATTCAGGTGGACATCTATGTGTTATGTTGCTTTGCAGTATGCTTTTAAAAGTATCTTAGACTGCATTCAGGTGGACATCTATGTGTTATGTTGCTTTGCAGTATGCTTTTAAAAGTATCTTAGACTGCATTCAGGTGGACATCTATGTGTTATGTTGCTTTGCAGTATGCTTTTAAAAGTATCTTAGACTGAATTCAGGTGGACATCCATGTGTTATGTTGCTTTGCAGTATGCTTTTAAAAGTATCTTAGACTGCATTCAGGTGGACATCTATGTGTTATGTTGCTTTGCAGTATGCTTTTAAAAGTATCTTAGACTGCATTCAGGTGGACATCTATGTGTTATGTTGCTTTGCAGTATGCTTTTAAAAGTATCTTAGACTGCATTCAGGTGGACATCTATGTGTTATGTTGCTTTGCAGTATGCTTTTAAAAGTATCTTAGACTGCATTCAGGTGGACATCTATGTGTTATGTTGCTTTGCAGTATGCTTTTAAAAGTATCTTAGACTGCATTCAGGTGGACATCTATGTGTTATGTTGCTTTGCAGTATGCTTTTAAAAGTATCTTAGACTGCATTCAGGTGGACATCTATGTGATATGTTGCTTTGCAGTATGCTTTTAAAAGTATCTTATACTGCATTCAGGTGGACATCTATGTGTTATGTTGCTTTGCAGTATGCTTTTAAAAGTATCTTAGACTGCATTCAGGTGGACATCTATGTGTTATGTTGCTTTGCAGTATGCTTTTAAAAGTATCTAAGACTGCATTCAGGTGGACATCTATGTGTTATGTTGCTTTACAGTATGCTTTTAAAAGTATCTTAGACTGCATTCAGGTGGACATCTATGTGTTATGTTGCTTTGCAGTATGCTTTTAAAAGTATCTTAGACTGCATTCAGGTGGACATCTATGTGTTATGTTGCTTTGCAGTATGCTTTTAAAAGTATCTTAGACTGCATTCAGGTGGACATATATGTGTTATGTTGCTTTGCAGTATGCTTTTAAAAGTATCTATAAGGAAAAAGCAAGACATATTTTAGGGGGAGGAGATTATGGAGCTATAAAATGGATCAGTGAACACAGAGCATTTCAGGTTTACAGATAAGCAAAGAATATCATCAATAGCAGAAAAATCTAACAGTAAAAAGTCTATCTCAGCAATTATCATAACACAGATATTAATAATAAATAGTCTTTTGTAAACGTAGATATGGATCTGGTGAGCTTCTGTTCTTCTGAAATTACCTTAGACTGCATTCAGGTGGACATCTATGTGTTATGTTGCTTTGCAGTATGCTTTTAAAAGTATCTTAGACTGCATTCAGGTGGACATCTATGTGTTATGTTGCTTTGCAGTATGCTTTTAAAAGTATCTTAGACTGCATTCAGGTGGACATCTATGTGTTATGTTGCTTTGCAGTATGCTTTTAAAAGTATCTTAGACTGCATTCAGGTGGACATCTATGTGTTATGTTGCTTTGCAGTATGCTTTTAAAAGTATCTATAAGGAAAAAGCAAGAGATATTTTAGGGGGAGGAGATTATGGAGCTATAAAATGGATCAGTGAACACAGAGCATTTCAGGTTTACAGATAAGCAAAGAATATCATCAATAGCAGAAAAATCTAACAGTAAAAAGTCTATCTCAGCAATTATCATAACACAGATATTAATAATAAATAGTCTTTTGTAAACGTAGATATGGATCTGGTGAGCTTCTGTTCTTCTGAAATTACCTTAGACTGCATTCAGGTGGACATCTATGTGTTATGTTGCTTTGCAGTATGCTTTTAAAAGTATCTTAGACTGCATTCAGGTGGACATCTATGTGTTATGTTGCTTTGCAGTATGCTTTTAAAAGTATCTATAAGGAAAAAGCAAGAGATATTTTAGGGGGAGGAGATTATGGAGCTATAAAATGGATCAGTGAACACAGAGCATTTCAGGTTTACAGATAAGCAAAGAATATCATCAATAGCAGAAAAATCTAACAGTAAAAAGTCTATCTCAGCAATTATCATAACACAGATATTAATAATAAATAGTCTTTTGTAAACGTAGATATGGATCTGGTGAGCTTCTGTTCTTCTGAAATTACCTTAGACTGCATTCAGGTGGACATCTATGTGTTATGTTGCTTTGCAGTATGCTTTTAAAAGTATCTTAGACTGCATTCAGGTGGACATCTATGTGTTATGTTGCTTTGCAGTATGCTTTTAAAAGTATCTTAGACTGCATTCAGGTGGACATCTATGTGTTATGTTGCTTTGCAGTATGCTTTTAAAAGTATCTATAAGGAAAAAGCAAGAGATATTTTAGGGGGAGGAGATTATGGAGCTATAAAATGGATCAGTGAACACAGAGCATTTCAGGTTTACAGATAAGCAAAGAATATCATCAATAGCAGAAAAATCTAACAGTAAAAAGTCTATCTCAGCAATTATCATAACACAGATATTAATAATAAATAGTCTTTTGTAAACGTAGATATGGATCTGGTGAGCTTCTGTTCTTCTGAAATTACCTTAGACTGCATTCAGGTGGACATCTATGTGTTATGTTGCTTTGCAGTATGCTTTTAAAAGTATCTTAGACTGCATTAAGGTGGACATCTATGTGTTATGTTGCTTTGCAGTATGCTTTTAAAAGTATCTTAGACTGCATTCAGGTGGACATCTATGTGTTATGTTGCTTTGCAGTATGCTTTTAAAAGTATCTTAGACTGCATTCAGGTGGACATCTATGTGTTATGTTGCTTTGCAGTATGCTTTTAAAAGTATCTTAGACTGCATTCAGGTGGACATCTATGTGTTATGTTGCTTTGCAGTATGCTTTTAAAAGTATCTTAGACTGCATTCAGGTGGACATCTATGTGTTATGTTGCTTTGCAGTATGCTTTTAAAAGTATCTTAGACTGCATTCAGGTGGACATCTATGTGATATGTTGCTTTGCAGTATGCTTTTAAAAGTATCTTATACTGCATTCAGGTGGACATCTATGTGTTATGTTGCTTTGCAGTATGCTTTTAAAAGTATCTTAGACTGCATTCAGGTGGACATCTATGTGTTATGTTGCTTTGCAGTATGCTTTTAAAAGTATCTAAGACTGCATTCAGGTGGACATCTATGTGTTATGTTGCTTTACAGTATGCTTTTAAAAGTATCTTAGACTGCATTCAGGTGGACATCTATGTGTTATGTTGCTTTGCAGTATGCTTTTAAAAGTATCTTAGACTGCATTCAGGTGGACATCTATGTGTTATGTTGCTTTGCAGTATGCTTTTAAAAGTATCTTAGACTGCATTCAGGTGGACATATATGTGTTATGTTGCTTTGCAGTATGCTTTTAAAAGTATCTATAAGGAAAAAGCAAGACATATTTTAGGGGGAGGAGATTATGGAGCTATAAAATGGATCAGTGAACACAGAGCATTTCAGGTTTACAGATAAGCAAAGAATATCATCAATAGCAGAAAAATCTAACAGTAAAAAGTCTATCTCAGCAATTATCATAACACAGATATTAATAATAAATAGTCTTTTGTAAACGTAGATATGGATCTGGTGAGCTTCTGTTCTTCTGAAATTACCTTAGACTGCATTCAGGTGGACATCTATGTGTTATGTTGCTTTGCAGTATGCTTTTAAAAGTATCTTAGACTGCATTCAGGTGGACATCTATGTGTTATGTTGCTTTGCAGTATGCTTTTAAAAGTATCTTAGACTGCATTCAGGTGGACATCTATGTGTTATGTTGCTTTGCAGTATGCTTTTAAAAGTATCTTAGACTGCATTCAGGTGGACATCTATGTGTTATGTTGCTTTGCAGTATGCTTTTAAAAGTATCTATAAGGAAAAAGCAAGAGATATTTTAGGGGGAGGAGATTATGGAGCTATAAAATGGATCAGTGAACACAGAGCATTTCAGGTTTACAGATAAGCAAAGAATATCATCAATAGCAGAAAAATCTAACAGTAAAAAGTCTATCTCAGCAATTATCATAACACAGATATTAATAATAAATAGTCTTTTGTAAACGTAGATATGGATCTGGTGAGCTTCTGTTCTTCTGAAATTACCTTAGACTGCATTCAGGTGGACATCTATGTGTTATGTTGCTTTGCAGTATGCTTTTAAAAGTATCTTAGACTGCATTCAGGTGGACATCTATGTGTTATGTTGCTTTGCAGTATGCTTTTAAAAGTATCTATAAGGAAAAAGCAAGAGATATTTTAGGGGGAGGAGATTATGGAGCTATAAAATGGATCAGTGAACACAGAGCATTTCAGGTTTACAGATAAGCAAAGAATATCATCAATAGCAGAAAAATCTAACAGTAAAAAGTCTATCTCAGCAATTATCATAACACAGATATTAATAATAAATAGTCTTTTGTAAACGTAGATATGGATCTGGTGAGCTTCTGTTCTTCTGAAATTACCTTAGACTGCATTCAGGTGGACATCTATGTGTTATGTTGCTTTGCAGTATGCTTTTAAAAGTATCTTAGACTGCATTCAGGTGGACATCTATGTGTTATGTTGCTTTGCAGTATGCTTTTAAAAGTATCTTAGACTGCATTCAGGTGGACATCTATGTGTTATGTTGCTTTGCAGTATGCTTTTAAAAGTATCTATAAGGAAAAAGCAAGAGATATTTTAGGGGGAGGAGATTATGGAGCTATAAAATGGATCAGTGAACACAGAGCATTTCAGGTTTACAGATAAGCAAAGAATATCATCAATAGCAGAAAAATCTAACAGTAAAAAGTCTATCTCAGCAATTATCATAACACAGATATTAATAATAAATAGTCTTTTGTAAACGTAGATATGGATCTGGTGAGCTTCTGTTCTTCTGAAATTACCTTAGACTGCATTCAGGTGGACATCTATGTGTTATGTTGCTTTGCAGTATGCTTTTAAAAGTATCTTAGACTGCATTAAGGTGGACATCTATGTGTTATGTTGCTTTGCAGTATGCTTTTAAAAGTATCTTAGACTGCATTCAGGTGGACATCTATGTGTTATGTTGCTTTGCAGTATGCTTTTAAAAGTATCTTAGACTGCATTCAGGTGGACATCTATGTGTTATGTTGCTTTGCAGTATGCTTTTAAAAGTATCTATAAGGAAAAAGCAAGAGATATTTTAGGGGGAGGAGATTATGGAGCTATAAAATGGATCAGTGAACACAGAGCATTTCAGGTTTACAGATAAGCAAAGAATATCATCAATAGCAGAAAAATCTAACAGTAAAAAGTCTATCTCAGCAATTATCATAACACAGATATTAATAATAAATAGTCTTTTGTAAACGTAGATATGGATCTGGTGAGCTTCTGTTCTTCTGAAATTACCTTAGACTGCATTCAGGTGGACATCTATGTGTTATGTTGCTTTGCAGTATGCTTTTAAAAGTATCTTAGACTGCATTCAGGTGGACATCTATGTGTTATGTTGCTTTGCAGTATGCTTTTAAAAGTATCTATAAGGAAAAAGCAAGAGATATTTTAGGGGGAGGAGATTATGGAGCTATAAAATGGATCAGTGAACACAGAGCATTTCAGGTTTACAGATAAGCAAAGAATATCATCAATAGCAGAAAAATCTAACAGTAAAAAGTCTATCTCAGCAATTATCATAACACAGATATTAATAATAAATAGTCTTTTGTAAACGTAGATATGGATCTGGTGAGCTTCTGTTCTTCTGAAATTATCTTAGACTGCATTCAGGTGGACATCTATGTGTTATGTTGCTTTGCAGTATGCTTTTAAAAGTATCTTAGACTGAATTCAGGTGGACATCTATGTGTTATGTTGCTTTGCAGTATGCTTTTAAAAGTATCTTAGACTGCATTCAGGTGGACATCTATGTGTTATGTTGCTTTGCAGTATGCTTTTAAAAGTATCTTAGACTGCATTCAGGTGGACATCTATGTGTTATGTTGCTTTGCAGTATGCTTTTAAAAGTATCTATAAGGAAAAAGCAAGAGATATTTTAGGGGGAGGAGATTATGGAGCTATAAAATGGATCAGTGAACACAGAGCATTTCAGGTTTACAGATAAGCAAAGAATATTATCAATAGCAGAAAAATCTAACAGTAAAAAGTCTATCTCAGCAATTATCATAACACAGATATTAATAATAAATAGTCTTTTGTAAACGTAGATATGGATCTGGTGAGCTTCTGTTCTTCTGAAATTACCTTAGACTGCATTCAGGTGGACATCTATGTGTTATGTTGCTTTGCAGTATGCTTTTAAAAGTATCTTAGACTGCATTCAGGTGGACATCTATGTGTTATGTTGCTTTGCAGTATGCTTTTAAAAGTATCTTAGACTGCATTCAGGTGGACATCTATGTGTTATGTTGCTTTGCAGTATGCTTTTAAAAGTATCTTAGACTGCATTCAGGTGGACATCTATGTGTTATGTTGCTTTGCAGTATGCTTTTAAAAGTATCTATAAGGAAAAAGCAAGAGATATTTTAGGGGGAGGAGATTATGGAGCTATAAAATGGATCAGTGAACACAGAGCATTTCAGGTTTACAGATAAGCAAAGAATATCATCAATAGCAGAAAAATCTAACAGTAAAAAGTCTATCTCAGCAATTATCATAACACAGATATTAATAATAAATAGTCTTTTGTAAACGTAGATATGGATCTGGTGAGCTTCTGTTCTTCTGAAATTACCTTAGACTGCATTCAGGTGGACATCTATGTGTTATGTTGCTTTGCAGTATGCTTTTAAAAGTATCTTAGACTGCATTCAGGTGGACATCTATGTGTTATGTTGCTTTGCAGTATGCTTTTAAAAGTATCTATAAGGAAAAAGCAAGAGATATTTTAGGGGGAGGAGATTATGGAGCTATAAAATGGATCAGTGAACACAGAGCATTTCAGGTTTACAGATAAGCAAAGAATATCATCAATAGCAGAAAAATCTAACAGTAAAAAGTCTATCTCAGCAATTATCATAACACAGATATTAATAATAAATAGTCTTTTGTAAACGTAGATATGGATCTGGTGAGCTTCTGTTCTTCTGAAATTACCTTAGACTGCATTCAGGTGGACATCTATGTGTTATGTTGCTTTGCAGTATGCTTTTAAAAGTATCTTAGACTGCATTCAGGTGGACATCTATGTGTTATGTTGCTTTGCAGTATGCTTTTAAAAGTATCTTAGACTGCATTCAGGTGGACATCTATGTGTTATGTTGCTTTGCAGTATGCTTTTAAAAGTATCTTAGACTGCATTCAGGTGGACATCTATGTGTTATGTTGCTTTGCAGTATGCTTTTAAAAGTATCTATAAGGAAAAAGCAAGAGATATTTTAGGGGGAGGAGATTATGGAGCTATAAAATGGATCAGTGAACACAGAGCATTTCAGGTTTACAGATAAGCAAAGAATATCATCAATAGCAGAAAAATCTAACAGTAAAAAGTCTATCTCAGCAATTATCATAACACAGATATTAATAATAAATAGTCTTTTGTAAACGTAGATATGGATCTGGTGAGCTTCTGTTCTTCTGAAATTACCTTAGACTGCATTCAGGTGGACATCTATGTGTTATGTTGCTTTGCAGTATGCTTTTAAAAGTATCTATAAGGAAAAAGCAAGAGATATTTTAGGGGGAGGAGATTATGGAGCTATAAAATGGATCAGTGAACACAGAGCATTTCAGGTTTACAGATAAGCAAAGAATATCATCAATAGCAGAAAAATCTAACAGTAAAAAGTCTATCTCAGCAATTATCATAACACAGATATTAATAATAAATAGTCTTTTGTAAACGTAGATATGGATCTGGTGAGCTTCTGTTCTTCTGAAATTACCTTAGACTGCATTCAGGTGGACATCTATGTGTTATGTTGCTTTGCAGTATGCTTTTAAAAGTATCTTAGACTGCATTCAGGTGGACATCTATGTGTTATGTTGCTTTGCAGTATGCTTTTAAAAGTATCTTAGACTGCATTCAGGTGGACATCTATGTGTTATGTTGCTTTGCAGTATGCTTTTAAAAGTATCTTAGATTGCATTCAGGTGGACATCTATGTGTTATGTTGCTTTGCAGTATGCTTTTAAAAGTATCTATAAGGAAAAAGCAAGAGATATTTTAGGGGGAGGAGATTATGGAGCTATAAAATGGATCAGTGAACACAGAGCATTTCAGGTTTACAGATAAGCAAAGAATATCATCAATAGCAGAAAAATCTAACAGTAAAAAGTCTATCTCAGCAATTATCATAACACAGATATTAATAATAAATAGTCTTTTGTAAACGTAGATATGGATCTGGTGAGCTTCTGTTCTTCTGAAATTACCTTAGACTGCATTCAGGTGGACATCTATGTGTTATGTTGCTTTGCAGTATGCTTTTAAAAGTATCTTAGACTGCATTCAGGTGGACATCTATGTGTTATGTTGCTTTGCAGTATGCTTTTAAAAGTATCTATAAGGAAAAAGCAAGAGATATTTTAGGGGGAGGAGATTATGGAGCTATAAAATGGATCAGTGAACACCGAGCATTTCAGGTTTACAGATAAGCAAAGAATATCATCAATAGCAGAAAAATCTAACAGTAAAAAGTCTATCTCAGCAATTATCATAACACAGATATTAATAATAAATAGTCTTTTGTAAACGTAGATATGGATCTGGTGAGCTTCTGTTCTTCTGAAATTACCTTAGACTGCATTCAGGTGGACATCTATGTGTTATGTTGCTTTGCAGTATGCTTTTAAAAGTATCTTAGACTGCATTCAGGTGGACATCTATGTGTTATGTTGCTTTGCAGTATGCTTTTAAAAGTATCTTAGACTGCATTCAGGTGGACATCTATGTGTTATGTTGCTTTGCAGTATGCTTTTAAAAGTATCTTAGACTGCATTCAGGTGGACATCTATGTGTTATGTTGCTTTGCAGTATGCTTTTAAAAGTATCTATAAGGAAAAAGCAAGAGATATTTTAGGGGGAGGAGATTATGGAGCTATAAAATGGATCAGTGAACACAGAGCATTTCAGGTTTACAGATAAGCAAAGAATATCATCAATAGCAGAAAAATCTAACAGTAAAAAGTCTATCTCAGCAATTATCATAACACAGATATTAATAATAAATAGTCTTTTGTAAACGTAGATATGGATCTGGTGAGCTTCTGTTCTTCTGAAATTACCTTAGACTGCATTCAGGTGGACATCTATGTGTTATGTTGCTTTGCAGTATGCTTTTAAAAGTATCTTAGACTGCATTCAGGTGGACATCTATGTGTTATGTTGCTTTGCAGTATGCTTTTAAAAGTATCTATAAGGAAAAAGCAAGAGATATTTTAGGGGGAGGAGATTATGGAGCTATAAAATGGATCAGTGAACACAGAGCATTTCAGGTTTACAGATAAGCAAAGAATATCATCAATAGCAGAAAAATCTAACAGTAAAAAGTCTATCTCAGCAATTATCATAACACAGATATTAATAATAAATAGTCTTTTGTAAACGTAGATATGGATCTGGTGAGCTTCTGTTCTTCTGAAATTACCTTAGACTGCATTCAGGTGGACATCTATGTGTTATGTTGCTTTGCAGTATGCTTTTAAAAGTATCTTAGACTGCATTCAGGTGGACATCTATGTGTTATGTTGCTTTGCAGTATGCTTTTAAAAGTATCTATAAGGAAAAAGCAAGAGATATTTTAGGGGGAGGAGATTATGGAGCTATAAAATGGATCAGTGAACACAGAGCATTTCAGGTTTACAGATAAGCAAAGAATATTATCAATAGCAGAAAAATCTAACAGTAAAAAGTCTATCTCAGCAATTATCATAACACAGATATTAATAATAAATAGTCTTTTGTAAACGTAGATATGGATCTGGTGAGCTTCTGTTCTTCTGAAATTACCTTAGACTGCATTCAGGTGGACATCTATGTGTTATGTTGCTTTGCAGTATGCTTTTAAAAGTATCTTAGACTGCATTCAGGTGGACATCTATGTGTTATGTTGCTTTGCAGTATGCTTTTAAAAGTATCTTAGACTGCATTCAGGTGGACATCTATGTGTTATGTTGCTTTGCAGTATGCTTTTAAAAGTATCTTAGACTGCATTCAGGTGGACATCTATGTGTTATGTTGCTTTGCAGTATGCTTTTAAAAGTATCTATAAGGAAAAAGCAAGAGATATTTTAGGGGGAGGAGATTATGGAGCTATAAAATGGATCAGTGAACACAGAGCATTTCAGGTTTACAGATAAGCAAAGAATATCATCAATAGCAGAAAAATCTAACAGTAAAAAGTCTATCTCAGCAATTATCATAACACAGATATTAATAATAAATAGTCTTTTGTAAACGTAGATATGGATCTGGTGAGCTTCTGTTCTTCTGAAATTACCTTAGACTGCATTCAGGTGGACATCTATGTGTTATGTTGCTTTGCAGTATGCTTTTAAAAGTATCTTAGACTGCATTCAGGTGGACATCTATGTGTTATGTTGCTTTGCAGTATGCTTTTAAAAGTATCTATAAGGAAAAAGCAAGAGATATTTTAGGGGGAGGAGATTATGGAGCTATAAAATGGATCAGTGAACACAGAGCATTTCAGGTTTACAGATAAGCAAAGAATATCATCAATAGCAGAAAAATCTAACAGTAAAAAGTCTATCTCAGCAATTATCATAACACAGATATTAATAATAAATAGTCTTTTGTAAACGTAGATATGGATCTGGTGAGCTTCTGTTCTTCTGAAATTACCTTAGACTGCATTCAGGTGGACATCTATGTGTTATGTTGCTTTGCAGTATGCTTTTAAAAGTATCTTAGACTGCATTCAGGTGGACATCTATGTGTTATGTTGCTTTGCAGTATGCTTTTAAAAGTATCTTAGACTGCATTCAGGTGGACATCTATGTGTTATGTTGCTTTGCAGTATGCTTTTAAAAGTATCTTAGACTGCATTCAGGTGGACATCTATGTGTTATGTTGCTTTGCAGTATGCTTTTAAAAGTATCTATAAGGAAAAAGCAAGAGATATTTTAGGGGGAGGAGATTATGGAGCTATAAAATGGATCAGTGAACACAGAGCATTTCAGGTTTACAGATAAGCAAAGAATATCATCAATAGCAGAAAAATCTAACAGTAAAAAGTCTATCTCAGCAATTATCATAACACAGATATTAATAATAAATAGTCTTTTGTAAACGTAGATATGGATCTGGTGAGCTTCTGTTCTTCTGAAATTACCTTAGACTGCATTCAGGTGGACATCTATGTGTTATGTTGCTTTGCAGTATGCTTTTAAAAGTATCTTAGACTGCATTCAGGTGGACATCTATGTGTTATGTTGCTTTGCAGTATGCTTTTAAAAGTATCTTAGACTGCATTCAGGTGGACATCTATGTGTTATGTTGCTTTGCAGTATGCTTTTAAAAGTATCTTAGACTGCATTCAGGTGGACATCTATGTGTTATGTTGCTTTGCAGTATGCTTTTAAAAGTATCTATAAGGAAAAAGCAAGAGATATTTTAGGGGGAGGAGATTATGGAGCTATAAAATGGATCAGTGAACACAGAGCATTTCAGGTTTACAGATAAGCAAAGAATATCATCAATAGCAGAAAAATCTAACAGTAAAAAGTCTATCTCAGCAATTATCATAACACAGATATTAATAATAAATAGTCTTTTGTAAACGTAGATATGGATCTGGTGAGCTTCTGTTCTTCTGAAATTACCTTAGACTGCATTCAGGTGGACATCTATGTGTTATGTTGCTTTGCAGTATGCTTTTAAAAGTATCTTAGACTGCATTCAGGTGGACATCTATGTGTTATGTTGCTTTGCAGTATGCTTTTAAAAGTATCTATAAGGAAAAAGCAAGAGATATTTTAGGGGGAGGAGATTATGGAGCTATAAAATGGATCAGTGAACACCGAGCATTTCAGGTTTACAGATAAGCAAAGAATATCATCAATAGCAGAAAAATCTAACAGTAAAAAGTCTATCTCAGCAATTATCATAACACAGATATTAATAATAAATAGTCTTTTGTAAACGTAGATATGGATCTGGTGAGCTTCTGTTCTTCTGAAATTACCTTAGACTGCATTCAGGTGGACATCTATGTGTTATGTTGCTTTGCAGTATGCTTTTAAAAGTATCTTAGACTGCATTCAGGTGGACATCTATGTGTTATGTTGCTTTGCAGTATGCTTTTAAAAGTATCTTAGACTGCATTCAGGTGGACATCTATGTGTTATGTTGCTTTGCAGTATGCTTTTAAAAGTATCTTAGACTGCATTCAGGTGGACATCTATGTGTTATGTTGCTTTGCAGTATGCTTTTAAAAGTATCTATAAGGAAAAAGCAAGAGTTATTTTAGGGGGAGGAGATTATGGAGCTATAAAATGGATCAGTGAACACAGAGCATTTCAGGTTTACAGATAAGCAAAGAATATCATCAATAGCAGAAAAATCTAACAGTAAAAAGTCTATCTCAGCAATTATCATAACACAGATATTAATAATAAATAGTCTTTTGTAAACGTAGATATGGATCTGGTGAGCTTCTGTTCTTCTGAAATTACCTTAGACTGCATTCAGGTGGACATCTATGTGTTATGTTGCTTTGCAGTATGCTTTTAAAAGTATCTATAAGGAAAAAGCAAGAGATATTTTAGGGGGAGGAGATTATGGAGCTATAAAATGGATCAGTGAACACAGAGCATTTCAGGTTTACAGATAAGCAAAGAATATCATCAATAGCAGAAAAATCTAACAGTAAAAAGTCTATCTCAGCAATTATCATAACACAGATATTAATAATAAATAGTCTTTTGTAAACGTAGATATGGATCTGGTGAGCTTCTGTTCTTCTGAAATTACCTTAGACTGCATTCAGGTGGACATCTATGTGTTATGTTGCTTTGCAGTATGCTTTTAAAAGTATCTATAAGGAAAAAGCAAGAGATATTTTAGGGGGAGGAGATTATGGAGCTATAAAATGGATCAGTGAACACAGAGCATTTCAGGTTTACAGATAAGCAAAGAATATCATCAATAGCAGAAAAATCTAACAGTAAAAAGTCTATCTCAGCAATTATCATAACACAGATATTAATAATAGATAGTCTTTTGTAAACGTAGATATGGATCTGGTGAGCTTCTGTTCTTCTGAAATTACCTTAGACTGCATTCAGGTGGACATCTATGTGTTATGTTGCTTTGCAGTATGCTTTTAAAAGTATCTTAGACTGCATTCAGGTGGACATCTATGTGTTATGTTGCTTTGCAGTATGCTTTTAAAAGTATCTTAGACTGCATTCAGGTGGACATCTATGTGTTATGTTGCTTTGCAGTATGCTTTTAAAAGTATCTTAGACTGCATTCAGGTGGACATCTATGTGTTATGTTGCTTTGCAGTATGCTTTTAAAAGTATCTTAGACTGCATTCAGGTGGACATCTATGTGTTATGTTGCTTTGCAGTATGCTTTTAAAAGTATCTATAAGGAAAAAGCAAGAGATATTTTAGGGGGAGGAGATTATGGAGCTATAAAATGGATCAGTGAACACAGAGCATTTCAGGTTTACAGATAAGCAAAGAATATCATCAATAGCAGAAAAATCTAACAGTAAAAAGTCTATCTCAGCAATTATCATAACACAGATATTAATAATAAATAGTCTTTTGTAAACGTAGATATGGATCTGGTGAGCTTCTGTTCTTCTGAAATTACCTTAGACTGCATTCAGGTGGACATCTATGTGTTATGTTGCTTTGCAGTATGCTTTTAAAAGTATCTTAGACTGCATTCAGGTGGACATCTATGTGTTATGTTGCTTTGCAGTATGCTTTTAAAAGTATCTTAGACTGCATTCAGGTGGACATCTATGTGTTATGTTGCTTTGCAGTATGCTTTTAAAAGTATCTTAGACTGCATTCAGGTGGACATCTATGTGTTATGTTGCTTTGCAGTATGCTTTTAAAAGTATCTATAAGGAAAAAGCAAGAGATATTTTAGGGGGAGGAGATTATGGAGCTATAAAATGGATCAGTGAACACAGAGCATTTCAGGTTTACAGATAAGCAAAGAATATCATCAATAGCAGAAAAATCTAACAGTAAAAAGTCTATCTCAGCAATTATCATAACACAGATATTAATAATAAATAGTCTTTTGTAAACGTAGATATGGATCTGGTGAGCTTCTGTTCTTCTGAAATTACCTTAGACTGCATTCAGGTGGACATCTATGTGTTATGTTGCTTTGCAGTATGCTTTTAAAAGTATCTATAAGGAAAAAGCAAGAGATATTTTAGGGGGAGGAGATTATGGAGCTATAAAATGGATCAGTGAACACAGAGCATTTCAGGTTTACAGATAAGCAAAGAATATCATCAATAGCAGAAAAATCTAACAGTAAAAAGTCTATCTCAGCAATTATCATAACACAGATATTAATAATAAATAGTCTTTTGTAAACGTAGATATGGATCTGGTGAGCTTCTGTTCTTCTGAAATTACCTTAGACTGCATTCAGGTGGACATCTATGTGTTATGTTGCTTTGCAGTATGCTTTTAAAAGTATCTTAGACTGCATTCAGGTGGACATCTATGTGTTATGTTGCTTTGCAGTATGCTTTTAAAAGTATCTTAGACTGCATTCAGGTGGACATCTATGTGTTATGTTGCTTTGCAGTATGCTTTTAAAAGTATCTTAGACTGCATTCAGGTGGACATCTATGTGTTATGTTGCTTTGCAGTATGCTTTTAAAAGTATCTATAAGGAAAAAGCAAGAGATATTTTAGGGGGAGGAGATTATGGAGCTATAAAATGGATCAGTGAACACAGAGCATTTCAGGTTTACAGATAAGCAAAGAATATCATCAATAGCAGAAAAATCTAACAGTAAAAAGTCTATCTCAGCAATTATCATAACACAGATATTAATAATAAATAGTCTTTTGTAAACGTAGATATGGATCTGGTGAGCTTCTGTTCTTCTGAAATTACCTTAGACTGCATTCAGGTGGACATCTATGTGTTATGTTGCTTTGCAGTATGCTTTTAAAAGTATCTTAGACTGCATTCAGGTGGACATCTATGTGTTATGTTGCTTTGCAGTATGCTTTTAAAAGTATCTATAAGGAAAAAGCAAGAGATATTTTAGGGGGAGGAGATTATGGAGCTATAAAATGGATCAGTGAACACAGAGCATTTCAGGTTTACAGATAAGCAAAGAATATCATCAATAGCAGAAAAATCTAACAGTAAAAAGTCTATCTCAGCAATTATCATAACACAGATATTAATAATAAATAGTCTTTTGTAAACGTAGATATGGATCTGGTGAGCTTCTGTTCTTCTGAAATTACCTTAGACTGCATTCAGGTGGACATCTATGTGTTATGTTGCTTTGCAGTATGCTTTTAAAAGTATCTATAAGGAAAAAGCAAGAGATATTTTAGGGGGAGGAGATTATGGAGCTATAAAATGGATCAGTGAACACAGAGCATTTCAGGTTTACAGATAAGCAAAGAATATCATCAATAGCAGAAAAATCTAACAGTAAAAAGTCTATCTCAGCAATTATCATAACACAGATATTAATAATAAATAGTCTTTTGTAAACGTAGATATGGATCTGGTGAGCTTCTGTTCTTCTGAAATTACCTTAGACTGCATTCAGGTGGACATCTATGTGTTATGTTGCTTTGCAGTATGCTTTTAAAAGTATCTTAGACTGCATTCAGGTGGACATCTATGTGTTATGTTGCTTTGCAGTATGCTTTTAAAAGTATCTTAGACTGCATTCAGGTGGACATCTATGTGTTATGTTGCTTTGCAGTATGCTTTTAAAAGTATCTTAGACTGCATTCAGGTGGACATCTATGTGTTATGTTGCTTTGCAGTATGCTTTTAAAAGTATCTATAAGGAAAAAGCAAGAGATATTTTAGGGGGAGGAGATTATGGAGCTATAAAATGGATCAGTGAACACAGAGCATTTCAGGTTTACAGATAAGCAAAGAATATCATCAATAGCAGAAAAATCTAACAGTAAAAAGTCTATCTCAGCAATTATCATAACACAGATATTAATAATAAATAGTCTTTTGTAAACGTAGATATGGATCTGGTGAGCTTCTGTTCTTCTGAAATTACCTTAGACTGCATTCAGGTGGACATCTATGTGTTATGTTGCTTTGCAGTATGCTTTTAAAAGTATCTTAGACTGCATTCAGGTGGACATCTATGTGTTATGTTGCTTTGCAGTATGCTTTTAAAAGTATCTATAAGGAAAAAGCAAGAGATATTTTAGGGGGAGGAGATTATGGAGCTATAAAATGGATCAGTGAACACCGAGCATTTCAGGTTTACAGATAAGCAAAGAATATCATCAATAGCAGAAAAATCTAACAGTAAAAAGTCTATCTCAGCAATTATCATAACACAGATATTAATAATAAATAGTCTTTTGTAAACGTAGATATGGATCTGGTGAGCTTCTGTTCTTCTGAAATTACCTTAGACTGCATTCAGGTGGACATCTATGTGTTATGTTGCTTTGCAGTATGCTTTTAAAAGTATCTTAGACTGCATTCAGGTGGACATCTATGTGTTATGTTGCTTTGCAGTATGCTTTTAAAAGTATCTTAGACTGCATTCAGGTGGACATCTATGTGTTATGTTGCTTTGCAGTATGCTTTTAAAAGTATCTTAGACTGCATTCAGGTGGACATCTATGTGTTATGTTGCTTTGCAGTATGCTTTTAAAAGTATCTATAAGGAAAAAGCAAGAGTTATTTTAGGGGGAGGAGATTATGGAGCTATAAAATGGATCAGTGAACACAGAGCATTTCAGGTTTACAGATAAGCAAAGAATATCATCAATAGCAGAAAAATCTAACAGTAAAAAGTCTATCTCAGCAATTATCATAACACAGATATTAATAATAAATAGTCTTTTGTAAACGTAGATATGGATCTGGTGAGCTTCTGTTCTTCTGAAATTACCTTAGACTGCATTCAGGTGGACATCTATGTGTTATGTTGCTTTGCAGTATGCTTTTAAAAGTATCTTAGACTGCATTCAGGTGGACATCTATGTGTTATGTTGCTTTGCAGTATGCTTTTAAAAGTATCTTAGACTGCATTCAGGTGGACATCTATGTGTTATGTTGCTTTGCAGTATGCTTTTAAAAGTATCTTAGACTGCATTCAGGTGGACATCTATGTGTTATGTTGCTTTGCAGTATGCTTTTAAAAGTATCTATAAGGAAAAAGCAAGAGATATTTTAGGGGGAGGAGATTATGGAGCTATAAAATGGATCAGTGAACACAGAGCATTTCAGGTTTACAGATAAGCAAAGAATATCATCAATAGCAGAAAAATCTAACAGTAAAAAGTCTATCTCAGCAATTATCATAACACAGATATTAATAATAAATAGTCTTTTGTAAACGTAGATATGGATCTGGTGAGCTTCTGTTCTTCTGAAATTACCTTAGACTGCATTCAGGTGGACATCTATGTGTTATGTTGCTTTGCAGTATGCTTTTAAAAGTATCTTAGACTGCATTCAGGTGGACATCTATGTGTTATGTTGCTTTGCAGTATGCTTTTAAAAGTATCTATAAGGAAAAAGCAAGAGATATTTTAGGGGGAGGAGATTATGGAGCTATAAAATGGATCAGTGAACACCGAGCATTTCAGGTTTACAGATAAGCAAAGAATATCATCAATAGCAGAAAAATCTAACAGTAAAAAGTCTATCTCAGCAATTATCATAACACAGATATTAATAATAAATAGTCTTTTGTAAACGTAGATATGGATCTGGTGAGCTTCTGTTCTTCTGAAATTACCTTAGACTGCATTCAGGTGGACATCTATGTGTTATGTTGCTTTGCAGTATGCTTTTAAAAGTATCTTAGACTGCATTCAGGTGGACATCTATGTGTTATGTTGCTTTGCAGTATGCTTTTAAAAGTATCTTAGACTGCATTCAGGTGGACATCTATGTGTTATGTTGCTTTGCAGTATGCTTTTAAAAGTATCTTAGACTGCATTCAGGTGGACATCTATGTGTTATGTTGCTTTGCAGTATGCTTTTAAAAGTATCTATAAGGAAAAAGCAAGAGTTATTTTAGGGGGAGGAGATTATGGAGCTATAAAATGGATCAGTGAACACAGAGCATTTCAGGTTTACAGATAAGCAAAGAATATCATCAATAGCAGAAAAATCTAACAGTAAAAAGTCTATCTCAGCAATTATCATAACACAGATATTAATAATAAATAGTCTTTTGTAAACGTAGATATGGATCTGGTGAGCTTCTGTTCTTCTGAAATTACCTTAGACTGCATTCAGGTGGACATCTATGTGTTATGTTGCTTTGCAGTATGCTTTTAAAAGTATCTATAAGGAAAAAGCAAGAGATATTTTAGGGGGAGGAGATTATGGAGCTATAAAATGGATCAGTGAACACAGAGCATTTCAGGTTTACAGATAAGCAAAGAATATCATCAATAGCAGAAAAATCTAACAGTAAAAAGTCTATCTCAGCAATTATCATAACACAGATATTAATAATAAATAGTCTTTTGTAAACGTAGATATGGATCTGGTGAGCTTCTGTTCTTCTGAAATTACCTTAGACTGCATTCAGGTGGACATCTATGTGTTATGTTGCTTTGCAGTATGCTTTTAAAAGTATCTTAGACTGCATTCAGGTGGACATCTATGTGTTATGTTGCTTTGCAGTATGCTTTTAAAAGTATCTTAGACTGCATTCAGGTGGACATCTATGTGTTATGTTGCTTTGCCGTATGCTTTTAAAAGTATCTTAGACTGCATTCAGGTGGACATCTATGTGTTATGTTGCTTTGCAGTATGCTTTTAAAAGTATCTATAAGGAAAAAGCAAGAGATATTTTAGGGGGAGGAGATTATGGAGCTATAAAATGGATCAGTGAACACAGAGCATTTCAGGTTTACAGATAAGCAAAGAATATCATCAATAGCAGAAAAATCTAACAGTAAAAAGTCTATCTCAGCAATTATCATAACACAGATATTAATAATAGATAGTCTTTTGTAAACGTAGATATGGATCTGGTGAGCTTCTGTTCTTCTGAAATTACCTTAGACTGCATTCAGGTGGACATCTATGTGTTATGTTGCTTTGCAGTATGCTTTTAAAAGTATCTTAGACTGCATTCAGGTGGACATCTATGTGTTATGTTGCTTTGCAGTATGCTTTTAAAAGTATCTTAGACTGCATTCAGGTGGACATCTATGTGTTATGTTGCTTTGCAGTATGCTTTTAAAAGTATCTTAGACTGCATTCAGGTGGACATCTATGTGTTATGTTGCTTTGCAGTATGCTTTTAAAAGTATCTTAGACTGCATTCAGGTGGACATCTATGTGTTATGTTGCTTTGCAGTATGCTTTTAAAAGTATCTTAGACTGCATTCAGGTGGACATCTATGTGTTATGTTGCTTTGCAGTATGCTTTTAAAAGTATCCTAGACTGCATTCAGGTGGACATCTATGTGTTATGTTGCTTTGCAGTATGCTTTTAAAAGTATCTTAGACTGCATTCAGGTGGACATCTATGTGTTATGTTGCTTTGCAGTATGCTTTTAAAAGTATCTTAGACTGCATTCAGGTGGACATCTATGTGTTATGTTGCTTTGCAGTATGCTTTTAAAAGTATCTTAGACTGCATTCAGGTGGACATCTATGTGTTATGTTGCTTTGCAGTATGCTTTTAAAAGTATCTAAGACTGCATTCAGGTGGACATCTATGTGTTATGTTGTTTTGCAGTATGCTTTTAAAAGTATCTTAGACTGCATTCAGGTGGACATCTATGTGTTATGTTGCTTTGCAGTATGCTTTTAAAAGTATCTTAGACTGCATTCAGGTGGACATCTATGTGTTATGTTGCTTTGCAGTATGCTTTTAAAAGTATCTTAGACTGCATTCAGGTGGACATCTATGTGTTATGTTGCTTTGCAGTATGCTTTTAAAAGTATCTTAGACTGCATTCAGGTGGACATCTATGTGTTATGTTGCTTTGCATTATGCTTTTAAAAGTATCTTAGACTGCATTCAGGTGGACATCTATGTGTTATGTTGCTTTGCAGTATGCTTTTAAAAGTACCTTAGACTGCATTCAGGTGGACATCTATGTGTTATGTTACTTTGCAGTATACTTTTAAAAGTATCTTAGACTGCATTCAGGTGGACATCTATGTGTTATGTTGCTTTGCAGTATGCTTTTAAAAGTATCTTAGACTGCATTCAGGTGGACATCTATGTGTTATGTTGCTTTGCAGTATGCTTTTAAAAGTATCTTAGACTGCATTCAGGTGGACATCTATGTGTTATGTTGCTTTGCAGTATGCTTTTAAAAGTATCTTAGACTGCATTCAGGTGGACATCTATGTGTTATGTTGCTTTGCAGTATGCTTTTAAAAGTATCTTAGACTGCATTCAGGTGGACATCTATGTGTTATGTTGCTTTGCAGTATGCTTTTAAAAGTATCTATAAGGAAAAAGCAAGAGATATTTTAGGGGAGGAGATTATGGAGCTATAAAATGGATCAGTGAACACAGAGCATTTCAGGTTTACAGATAAGCAAAGAATATCATCAATAGCAGAAACATCTAACAGTAAAAAGTCTATCTCAGCAATTATCATAACACAGATATTAATAATAAATAGTCTTTTGTAAACGTAGATATGGATCTGGTGAGCTTCTGTTCTTCTGAAATTACCTTAGACTGCATTCAGGTGGACATCTATGTGTTATGTTGCTTTGCAGTATGCTTTTAAAAGTATCTTAGACTGCATTCAGGTGGACATCTATGTGTTATGTTGCTTTGCAGTACGCTTTTAAAAGTATCTTAGACTGCATTCAGGTGGACATCTATGTGTTATGTTGCTTTGCAGTATGCTTTTAAAAGTATCTTAGACTGCATTCAGGTGGACATCTATGTGTTATGTTGCTTTGCAGTATGCTTTTAAAAGTATCTTAGACTGCATTCAGGTGGACATCTATGTGTTATGTTGCTTTGCAGTATGCTTTTAAAAGTATCTTAGACTGCATTCAGGTGGACATCTATGTGTTATGTTGCTTTGCAGTATGCTTTTAAAAGTATCTTAGACTGCATTCAGGTGGACATCTATGTGTTATGTTGCTTTGCAGTATGCTTTTAAAAGTATCTTAGACTGAATTCAGGTGGACATCCATGTGTTATGTTGCTTTGCAGTATGCTTTTAAAAGTATCTTAGACTGCATTCAGGTGGACATCTATGTGTTATGTTGCTTTGCAGTATGCTTTTAAAAGTATCTTAGACTGAATTCAGGTGGACATCCATGTGTTATGTTGCTTTGCAGTATGCTTTTAAAAGTATCTTAGACTGCATTCAGGTGGACATCTATGTGTTATGTTGCTTTGCAGTATGCTTTTAAAAGTATCTTAGACTGAATTCAGGTGGACAACCATGTGTTATGTTGCTTTGCAGTATGCTTTTAAAAGTATCTTAGACTGCATTCAGGTGGACATCTATGTGTTATGTTGCTTTGCAGTATGCTTTTAAAAGTATCTTAGACTGCATTCAGGTGGACATCTATGTGTTATGTTGCTTTGCAGTATACTTTTAAAAGTATCTTAGACTGCATTCAGGTGGACATCTATGTGTTATGTGGCTTTGCAGTATGCTTTTAAAAGTATCTTAGACTGCATTCAGGTGGACATCTATGTGTTATGTTGCTTTGCAGTATGCTTTTAAAAGTATCTTAGACTGCATTCAGGTGGACATCTATGTGTTATGTTGCTTTGCAGTATGCTTTTAAAAGTATCTTAGACTGCATTCAGGTGGACATCTATGTGTTATGTTGCTTTGCAGTATGCTTTTAAAAGTATCTTAGACTGCATTCAGGTGGACATCTATGTGTTATGTTGCTTTGCAGTATGCTTTTAAAAGTATCTTAGACTGCATTCAGGTGGACATCTATGTGATATGTTGCTTTGCAGTATGCTTTTAAAAGTATCTTAGACTGCATTCAGGTGGACATCTATGTGTTATGTTGCTTTGCAGTATGCTTTTAAAAGTATCTTAGACTGCATTCAGGTGGACATCTATGTGTTATGTTGCTTTACAGTATGCTTTTAAAAGTATCTTAGACTGCATTCAGGTGGACATCTATGTGTTATGTTGCTTTGCAGTATGCTTTTAAAAGTATCTTAGACTGCATTCAGGTGGACATCTATGTGTTATGTTGCTTTGCAGTATGCTTTTAAAAGTATCTTAGACTGCATTCAGGTGGACATCTATGTGTTATGTTGCTTTGCAGTATGCTTTTAAAAGTATCTTAGACTGCATTCAGGTGGACATCTATGTGTTATGTTGCTTTGCATTATGCTTTTAAAAGTATCTTAGACTGCATTCAGGTGGACATCTATGTGTTATGTTGCTTTGCAGTATGCTTTTAAAAGTATCTTAGACTGCATTCAGGTGGACATCTATGTGTTATGTTGCTTTGCAGTATGCTTTTAAAAGTATCTTAGACTGCATTCAGGTGGACATCTATGTGTTATGTTGCTTTGCAGTATACTTTTAAAAGTATCTTAGACTGCATTCAGGTGGACATCTATGTGTTATGTTGCTTTGCAGTATGCTTTTAAAAGTATCTTAGACTGCATTCAGGTGGACATCTATGTGTTATATTGCTTTGCAGTATGCTTTTAAAAGTATCTATAAGGAAAAAGCAAGAGATATTTTAGGGGGAGGAGATTATGGAGCTATAAAATGGATCAGTGAACACAGAGCATTTCAGGTTTACAGATAAGCAAAGAATATCATCAATAGCAGAAAAATCTAACAGTAAAAAGTCTATCTCAGCAATTATCATAACACAGATATTAATAATAAATAGTCTTTTGTAAACGTAGATATGGATCTGGTGAGCTTCTGTTCTTCTGAAATTACCTTAGACTGCATTCAGGTGGACATCTATGTGTTATGTTGCTTTGCAGTATGCTTTTAAAAGTATCTTAGACTGCATTCAGGTGGACATCTATGTGTTATGTTGCTTTGCAGTATGCTTTTAAAAGTATCTATAAGGAAAAAGCAAGAGATATTTTAGGGGGAGGAGATTATGGAGCTATAAAATGGATCAGTGAACACAGAGCATTTCAGGTTTACAGATAAGCAAAGAATATCATCAATAGCAGAAACATCTAACAGTAAAAAGTCTATCTCAGCAATTATCATAACACAGATATTAATAATAAATAGTCTTTTGTAAACGTAGATATGGATCTGGTGAGCTTCTGTTCTTCTGAAATTACCTTAGACTGCATTCAGGTGGACATCTATGTGTTATGTTGCTTTGCAGTATGCTTTTAAAAGTATCTTAGACTGCATTCAGGTGGACATCTATGTGTTATGTTGCTTTGCAGTATGCTTTTAAAAGTATCTATAAGGAAAAAGCAAGAGATATTTTAGGGGGAGGAGATTATGGAGCTATAAAATGGATCAGTGAACACAGAGCATTTCAGGTTTACAGATAAGCAAAGAATATCATCAATAGCAGAAAAATCTAACAGTAAAAAGTCTATCTCAGCAATTATCATAACACAGATATTAATAATAAATAGTCTTTTGTAAACGTAGATATGGATCTGGTGAGCTTCTGTTCTTCTGAAATTACCTTAGACTGCATTCAGGTGGACATCTATGTGTTATGTTGCTTTGCAGTATGCTTTTAAAAGTATCTTAGACTGCATTCAGGTGGACATCTATGTGTTATGTTGCTTTGCAGTATGCTTTTAAAAGTATCTTAGACTGCATTCAGGTGGACATCTATGTGTTATGTTGCTTTGCAGTATGCTTTTAAAAGTATCTTAGACTGCATTCAGGTGGACATCTATGTGTTATGTTGCTTTGCAGTATGCTTTTAAAAGTATCTTAGACTGCATTCAGGTGGACATCTATGTGTTATGTTGCTTTGCAGTATGCTATTAAAAGTATCTTAGACTGCATTCATGTGGACATCTATGTGTTATGTTGCTTTGCAGTATGCTTTTAAAAGTATCTTAGACTGCATTCAGGTGGACATCTATGTGTTTTGTTGCTTTGCAGTATGCTTTTAAAAGTATCTTAGACTGAATTCAGGTGGACATCCATGTGTTATGTTGCTTTGCAGTATGCTTTTAAAAGTATCTTAGACTGCATTCAGGTGGACATCTATGTGTTATGTTGCTTTGCAGTATGCTTTTAAAAGTATCTTAGACTGCATTCAGGTGGACATCTATGTGTTATGTTGCTTTGCAGTATGCTTTTAAAAGTATCTATAAGGAAAAAGCAAGAGATATTTTAGGGGGAGGAGATTATGGAGCTATAAAATGGATCAGTGAACACCGAGCATTTCAGGTTTACAGATAAGCAAAGAATATTATCAATAGCAGAAAAATCTAACAGTAAAAAGTCTATCTCAGCAATTATCATAACACAGATATTAATAATAAATAGTCTTTTGTAAACGTAGATATGGATCTGGTGAGCTTCTGTTCTTCTGAAATTACCTTAGACTGCATTCAGGTGGACATCTATGTGTTATGTTGCTTTGCAGTATGCTTTTAAAAGTATCTTAGACTGCATTCAGGTGGACATCTATGTGTTATGTTGCTTTGCAGTATGCTTTTAAAAGTATCTATAAGGAAAAAGCAAGAGATATTTTAGGGGGAGGAGATTATGGAGCTATAAAATGGATCAGTGAACACAGAGCATTTCA
Organism: Discoglossus pictus; assembly: GCA_027410445.1. Taxonomy (NCBI): domain Eukaryota; kingdom Metazoa; phylum Chordata; class Amphibia; order Anura; family Alytidae; genus Discoglossus; species Discoglossus pictus. The sequence continues at coordinate 20,145,351 of CM050173.1, read as the reverse complement.
GGTTTACAGATAAGCAAAGAATATCATCAATAGCAGAAAAATCTAACAGTAAAAAGTCTATCTCAGCAATTATCATAACACAGATATTAATAATAAATAGTCTTTTGTAAACGTAGATATGGATCTGGTGAGCTTCTGTTCTTCTGAAATTACCTTAGACTGCATTCAGGTGGACATCTATGTGTTATGTTGCTTTGCAGTATGCTTTTAAAAGTATCTTAGACTGCATTCAGGTGGACATCTATGTGTTATGTTGCTTTGCAGTATGCTTTTAAAAGTATCTTAGACTGCATTCAGGTGGACATCTATGTGTTATGTTGCTTTGCAGTATGCTTTTAAAAGTATCTTAGACTGCATTCAGGTGGACATCTATGTGTTATGTTGCTTTGCAGTATGCTTTTAAAAGTATCTTAGACTGCATTCAGGTGGACATCTATGTGTTATGTTGCTTTGCAGTATGCTTTTAAAAGTATCTTAGACTGCATTCATGTGGACATCTATGTGTTATGTTGCTTTGCAGTATGCTTTTAAAAGTATCTTAGACTGCATTCAGGTGGACATCTATGTGTTTTGTTGCTTTGCAGTATGCTTTTAAAAGTATCTTAGACTGAATTCAGGTGGACATCCATGTGTTATGTTGCTTTGCAGTATGCTTTTAAAAGTATCTTAGACTGCATTCAGGTGGACATCTATGTGTTATGTTGCTTTGCAGTATGCTTTTAAAAGTATCTATAAGGAAAAAGCAAGAGATATTTTAGGGGGAGGAGATTATGGAGCTATAAAATGGATCAGTGAACACTGAGCATTTCAGGTTTACAGATAAGCAAAGAATATTATCAATAGCAGAAAAATCTAACAGTAAAAAGTCTATCTCAGCAATTATCATAACACAGATATTAATAATAAATAGTCTTTTGTAAACGTAGATATGGATCTGGTGAGCTTCTGTTCTTCTGAAATTACCTTAGACTGCATTCAGGTGGACATCTATGTGTTATGTTGCTTTGCAGTATGCTTTTAAAAGTATCTTAGACTGCATTCAGGTGGACATCTATGTGTTATGTTGCTTTGCAGTATGCTTTTAAAAGTATCTATAAGGAAAAAGCAAGAGATATTTTAGGGGGAGGAGATTATGGAGCTATAAAATGGATCAGTGAACACAGAGCATTTCAGGTTTACAGATAAGCAAAGAATATCATCAATAGCAGAAAAATCTAACAGTAAAAAGTCTATCTCAGCAATTATCATAACACAGATATTAATAATAAATAGTCTTTTGTAAACGTAGATATGGATCTGGTGAGCTTCTGTTCTTCTGAAATTACCTTAGACTGCATTCAGGTGGACATCTATGTGTTATGTTGCTTTGCAGTATGCTTTTAAAAGTATCTTAGACTGCATTCAGGTGGACATCTATGTGTTATGTTGCTTTGCAGTATGCTTTTAAAAGTATCTTAGACTGCATTCAGGTGGACATCTATGTGTTATGTTGCTTTGCAGTATGCTTTTAAAAGTATCTTAGACTGCATTCAGGTGGACATCTATGTGTTATGTTGCTTTGCAGTATGCTTTTAAAAGTATCTTAGACTGCATTCAGGTGGACATCTATGTGTTATGTTGCTTTGCAGTATGCTTTTAAAAGTATCTTAGACTGCATTCATGTGGACATCTATGTGTTATGTTGCTTTGCAGTATGCTTTTAAAAGTATCTTAGACTGCATTCAGGTGGACATCTATGTGTTTTGTTGCTTTGCAGTATGCTTTTAAAAGTATCTTAGACTGAATTCAGGTGGACATCCATGTGTTATGTTGCTTTGCAGTATGCTTTTAAAAGTATCTTAGACTGCATTCAGGTGGACATCTATGTGTTATGTTGCTTTGCAGTATGCTTTTAAAAGTATCTTAGACTGCATTCAGGTGGACATCTATGTGTTATGTTGCTTTGCAGTATGCTTTTAAAAGTATCTATAAGGAAAAAGCAAGAGATATTTTAGGGGGAGGAGATTATGGAGCTATAAAATGGATCAGTGAACACAGAGCATTTCAGGTTTACAGATAAGCAAAGAATATTATCAATAGCAGAAAAATCTAACAGTAAAAAGTCTATCTCAGCAATTATCATAACACAGATATTAATAATAAATAGTCTTTTGTAAACGTAGATATGGATCTGGTGAGCTTCTGTTCTTCTGAAATTACCTTAGACTGCATTCAGGTGGACATCTATGTGTTATGTTGCTTTGCAGTATGCTTTTAAAAGTATCTTAGACTGCATTCAGGTGGACATCTATGTGTTATGTTGCTTTGCAGTATGCTTTTAAAAGTATCTATAAGGAAAAAGCAAGAGATATTTTAGGGGGAGGAGATTATGGAGCTATAAAATGGATCAGTGAACACAGAGCATTTCAGGTTTACAGATAAGCAAAGAATATCATCAATAGCAGAAAAATCTAACAGTAAAAAGTCTATCTCAGCAATTATCATAACACAGATATTAATAATAAATAGTCTTTTGTAAACGTAGATATGGATCTGGTGAGCTTCTGTTCTTCTGAAATTACCTTAGACTGCATTCAGGTGGACATCTATGTGTTATGTTGCTTTGCAGTATGCTTTTAAAAGTATCTTAGACTGCATTCAGGTGGACATCTATGTGTTATGTTGCTTTGCAGTATGCTTTTAAAAGTATCTTAGACTGCATTCAGGTGGACATCTATGTGTTATGTTGCTTTGCAGTATGCTTTTAAAAGTATCTTAGACTGCATTCAGGTGGACATCTATGTGTTATGTTGCTTTGCAGTATGCTTTTAAAAGTATCTTAGACTGCATTCAGGTGGACATCTATGTGTTATGTTGCTTTGCAGTATGCTTTTAAAAGTATCTTAGACTGCATTAATGTGGACATCTATGTGTTATGTTGCTTTGCAGTATGCTTTTAAAAGTATCTTAGACTGCATTCAGGTGGACATCTATGTGTTTTGTTGCTTTGCAGTATGCTTTTAAAAGTATCTTAGACTGAATTCAGGTGGACATCCATGTGTTATGTTGCTTTGCAGTATGCTTTTAAAAGTATCTTAGACTGCATTCAGGTGGACATCTATGTGTTATGTTGCTTTGCAGTATGCTTTTAAAAGTATCTTAGACTGCATTCAGGTGGACATCTATGTGTTATGTTGCTTTGCAGTATGCTTTTAAAAGTATCTATAAGGAAAAAGCAAGAGATATTTTAGGGGGAGGAGATTATGGAGCTATAAAATGGATCAGTGAACACCGAGCATTTCAGGTTTACAGATAAGCAAAGAATATTATCAATAGCAGAAAAATCTAACAGTAAAAAGTCTATCTCAGCAATTATCATAACACAGATATTAATAATAAATAGTCTTTTGTAAACGTAGATATGGATCTGGTGAGCTTCTGTTCTTCTGAAATTACCTTAGACTGCATTCAGGTGGACATCTATGTGTTATGTTGCTTTGCAGTATGCTTTTAAAAGTATCTTAGACTGCATTCAGGTGGACATCTATGTGTTATGTTGCTTTGCAGTATGCTTTTAAAAGTATCTATAAGGAAAAAGCAAGAGATATTTTAGGGGGAGGAGATTATGGAGCTATAAAATGGATCAGTGAACACAGAGCATTTAAGGTTTACAGATAAGCAAAGAATATAATCAATAGCAGAAAAATCTAACAGTAAAAAGTCTATCTCAGCAATTATCATAACACAGATATTAATAATAAATAGTCTTTTGTAAACGTAGATATGGATCTGGTGAGCTTCTGTTCTTCTGAAATTACCTTAGACTGCATTCAGGTGGACATCTATGTGTTATGTTGCTTTGCAGTATGCTTTTAAAAGTATCTTAGACTGAATTCAGGTGGACATCTATGTGTTATGTTGCTTTGCAGTATGCTTTTAAAAGTATCTTAGACTGCATTCAGGTGGACATCTATGTGTTATGTTGCTTTGCAGTATGCTTTTAAAAGTATCTTAGACTGCATTCAGGTGGACATCTATGTGTTATGTTGCTTTGCAGTATGCTTTTAAAAGTATCTTAGACTGCATTCAGGTGGACATCTATGTGTTATGTTGCTTTGCAGTATGCTTTTAAAAGTATCTTAGACTGCATTCATGTGGACATCTATGTGTTATGTTGCTTTGCAGTATGCTTTTAAAAGTATCTTAGACTGCATTCAGGTGGACATCTATGTGTTTTGTTGCTTTGCAGTATGCTTTTAAAAGTATCTTAGACTGAATTCAGGTGGACATCCATGTGTTATGTTGCTTTGCAGTATGCTTTTAAAAGTATCTTAGACTGCATTCAGGTGGACATCTATGTGTTATGTTGCTTTGCAGTATGCTTTTAAAAGTATCTATAAGGAAAAAGCAAGAGATATTTTAGGGGGAGGAGATTATGGAGCTATAAAATGGATCAGTGAACACCGAGCATTTCAGGTTTACAGATAAGCAAAGAATATTATCAATAGCAGAAAAATCTAACAGTAAAAAGTCTATCTCAGCAATTATCATAACACAGATATTAATAATAAATAGTCTTTTGTAAACGTAGATATGGATCTGGTGAGCTTCTGTTCTTCTGAAATTACCTTAGACTGCATTCAGGTGGACATCTATGTGTTATGTTGCTTTGCAGTATGCTTTTAAAAGTATCTTAGACTGCATTCAGGTGGACATCTATGTGTTATGTTGCTTTGCAGTATGCTTTTAAAAGTATCTATAAGGAAAAAGCAAGAGATATTTTAGGGGGAGGAGATTATGGAGCTATAAAATGGATCAGTGAACACAGAGCATTTCAGGTTTACAGATAAGCAAAGAATATCATCAATAGCAGAAAAATCTAACAGTAAAAAGTCTATCTCAGCAATTATCATAACACAGATATTAATAATAAATAGTCTTTTGTAAACGTAAATATGGATCTGGTGAGCTTCTGTTCTTCTGAAATTACCTTAGACTGCATTCAGGTGGACATCTATGTGTTATGTTGCTTTGCAGTATGCTTTTAAAAGTATCTTAGACTGCATTCAGGTGGACATCTATGTGTTATGTTGCTTTGCAGTATGCTTTTAAAAGTATCTTAGACTGCATTCAGGTGGACATCTATGTGTTATGTTGCTTTGCAGTATGCTTTTAAAAGAATCTTAGACTGCATTCAGGTGGACATCTATGTGTTATGTTGCTTTGCAGTATGCTTTTAAAAGTATCTTAGACTGCATTCAGGTGGACATCTATGTGTTATGTTGCTTTGCAGTATGCTTTTAAAAGTATCTTAGACTGCATTCAGGTGGACATCTATGTGTTATGTTGCTTTGCAGTATGCTTTTAAAAGTATCTTAGACTGCATTCAGGTGGACATCTATGTGTTATGTTGCTTTGCAGTATGCTTTTAAAAGTATCTTAGACTGCATTCAGGTGGACATCTATGTGTTATGTTGCTTTGCAGTATGCTTTTAAAAGTATCTAAGACTGCATTCAGGTGGACATCTATGTGTTATGTTGCTTTGCAGTATGTTTTTAAAAGTATCTTAGACTGCATTCAGGTGGACATCTATGTGTTATGTTGCTTTGCAGTATGCTTTTAAAAGTATCTTAGACTGCATTCAGGTGGACATCTATGTGTTATGTTGCTTTGCAGTATGCTTTTAAAAGTATCTTAGACTGCATTCAGGTGGACATCTATGTGTTATGTTGCTTTGCAGTATGCTTTTAAAAGTATCTTAGACTGCATTCAGGTGGACATCTATGTGTTATGTTGCTTTGCAGTATGCTTTTAAAAGTATCTTAGACTGCATTCAGGTGGACATCTATGTGTTATGTTGCTTTGCAGTATGCTTTTAAAAGTATCTTAGACTGCATTCAGGTGGACATCTATGTGTTATGTTGCTTTGCAGTATGCTTTTAAAAGTATCTTAGACTGCATTCAGGTGGACATCTATGTGTTATGTTGCTTTGCAGTATGCTTTTAAAAGTATCTTAGACTGCATTCAGGTGGACATCTATGTGTTATGTTGCTTTGCAGTATGCTTTTAAAAGTATCCTAGACTGCATTCAGGTGGACATCTATGTGTTATGTTGCTTCGCAGTATGCTTTTAAAAGTATCTTAGACTGCATTCAGGTGGACATCTATGTGTTATGTTGCTTTGCAGTATGCTTTTAAAAGTATCTTAGACTGCATTCAGGTGGACATCTATGTGTTATGTTGCTTTGCAGTATGCTTTTAAAAGTATCTTAGACTGCATTCAGGTGGACATCTATGTGTTATGTTGCTTTGCAGTATGCTTTTAAAAGTATCTTAGACTGCATTCAGGTGGACATCTATGTGTTATGTTGCTTTGCAGTATGCTTTTAAAAGTATCTTAGACTGCATTCAGGTGGACATCTATGTGTTATGTTGCTTTGCAGTATGCTTTTAAAAGTATCTTAGACTGCATTCAGGTGGACATCTATGTGTTATGTTGCTTTGCAGTATGCTTTTAAAAGTATCTTAGACTGCATTCAGGTGGACATCTATGTGTTATGTTGCTTTGCAGTATGCTTTTAAAAGTATCTAAGACTGCATTCAGGTGGACATCTATGTGTTATGTTGCTTTGCAGTATGCTTTTAAAAGTATCTAAGACTGCATTCAGGTGGACATCTATGTGTTATGTTGCTTTGCAGTATGCTTTTAAAAGTATCTTAGACTGCATTCAGGTGGACATCTATGTGTTATGTTGCTTTGCAGTATGCTTTTAAAAGTATCTTAGACTGCATTCAGGTGGACATCTATGTGTTATGTTGCTTTGCAGTATGCTTTTAAAAGTATCTATAAGGAAAAAGCAAGAGATATTTTAGGGGGAGGAGATTGTGGAGCTATAAAATGGATCAGTGAACACAGAGCATTTCAGGTTTACAGATAAGCAAAGAATATCATCAATAGCAGAAAAATCTAACAGTAAAAAGTCTATCTAAGCAATTATCATAACACAGATATTAATAATAAATAGTCTTTTGTAAACGTAGATATGGATCTGGTGAGCTTCTGTTCTTCTGAAATTACCTTAGACTGCATTCAGGTGGACATCTATGTGTTATGTTGCTTTGCAGTATGCTTTTAAAAGTATCTTAGACTGCATTCAGGTGGACATCTATGTGTTATGTTGCTTTGCAGTATGATTTTAAAAGTATCTATAAGGAAAAAGCAAGAGATATTTTAGGGGGAGGAGATTATGGAGCTATAAAATGGATCAGTGAACACAGAGCATTTCAGGTTTACAGATAAGCAAAGAATATCATCAATAGCAGAAAAATCTAAAAGTAAAAAGTCTATCTCAGCAATTATCATAACACAGATATTAATAATAAATAGTCTTTTGTAAACGTAGATATGGATCTGGTGAGCTTCTGTTCTTCTGAAATTACCTAAGACTGCATTCAGGTGGACATCTATGTGTTATGTTGCTTTGCAGTATGCTTTTAAAAGTATCTTAGACTGCATTCAGGTGGACATCTATGTGTTATGTTGCTTTGCAGTATGCTTTTAAATGTATCTTAGACTGCATTCAGGTGGACATCTATGTGTTATGTTGCTTTGCAGTATGCTTTTAAAAGTATCTTAGACTGCATTCAGGTGGACATCTATGTGTTATGTTGCTTTGCAGTATGCTTTTAAAAGTATCTTAGACTGCATTCAGGTGGACATCTATGTGTTATGTTGCTTTGCAGTATGCTTTTAAAAGTATCTAAGACTGCATTCAGGTGGACATCTATGTGTTATGTTGCTTTGCAGTATGCTTTTAAAAGTATCTAAGACTGCATTCAGGTGGACATCTATGTGTTATGTTGCTTTGCAGTATGCTTTTAAAAGTATCTTAGACTGCATTCAGGTGGACATCTATGTGTTATGTTGCTTTGCAGTATGCTTTTAAAAGTATCTTAGACTGCATTCAGGTGGACATCTATGTGTTATGTTGCTTTGCAGTATGCTTTTAAAAGTATCTTAGACTGCATTCAGGTGGACATCTATGTGTTATGTTGCTTTGTAGTATGCTTTTAAAAGTATCTTAGACTGCATTCAGGTGGACATCTATGTGTTATGTTGCTTTGCAGTATGCTTTTAAAAGTATCTTAGACTGCATTCAGGTGGACATCTATGTGTTATGTTGCTTTGCAGTATGCTTTTAAAAGTATCTTAGACTGCATTCAGGTGGACATCTATGTGTTATGTTGCTTTGCAGTATGCTTGTAAAAGTATCTTAGACTGCATTCAGGTGGACATCTATGTGTTATGTTGCTTTGCAGTATGCTTTTAAAAGTATCTAAGACTGCATTCAGGTGGACATCTATGTGTTATGCTGCTTTGCAGTATGCTTTTAAAAGTATCTAAGACTGCATTCAGGTGGACATCTATGTGTTATGTTGCTTTGCAGTATGCTTTTAAAAGTATCTTAGACTGCATTCAGGTGGACATCTATGTGTTATGTTGCTTTGCAGTATGCTTTTAAAAGTATCTTAGACTGCATTCAGGTGGACATCTATGTGTTATGTTGCTTTGCAGTATGCTTTTAAAAGTATCTAAGACTGCATTCAGGTGGACATCTATGTGTTATGTTGCTTTACAGTATGCTTTTAAAAGTATCTTAGACTGCATTCAGGTGGACATCTATGTGTTATGTTGCTTTGCAGTATGCTTTTAAAAGTATCTTAGACTGCATTCAGGTGGACATCTATGTGTTATGTTGCTTTGCAGTATGCTTTTAAATGTATCTTAGACTGCATTCAGGTGGACATCTATGTGTTATGTTGCTTTGCAGTATGCTTTTAAAAGTATCTTAGACTGCATTCAGGTGGACATCTATGTGTTATGTTGCTTTGCAGTATGCTTTTAAAAGTATCTTAGACTGCATTCAGGTGGACATCTATGTGTTATGTTGCTTTGCAGTATGCTTTTAAAAGTATCTTAGACTGCATTCAGGTGGACATCTATGTGTTATGTTGCTTTGCAGTATGCTTTTAAAAGTATCTTAGACTGCATTCAGGTGGACATCTATGTGTTATGTTGCTTTGCAGTATGCTTTTAAAAGTATCTTAGACTGCATTCAGGTGGACATCTATGTGTTATGTTGCTTTGCAGTATGCTTTTAAAAGTATCTTAGACTGCATTCAGGTGGACATCTATGTGTTATGTTGCTTTGCAGTATGCTTTTAAAAGTATCTTAGACTGCATTCAGGTGGACATCTATGTGTTATGTTGCTTTGCAGTATGCTTGTAAAAGTATCTTAGACTGCATTCAGGTGGACATCTATGTGTTATGTTGCTTTGCAGTATGCTTTTAAAAGTATCTAAGACTGCATTCAGGTGGACATCTATGTGTTATGTTGCTTTGCAGTATGCTTTTAAAAGTATCTTAGACTGCATTCAGGTGGACATCTATGTGTTATGTTGCTTTGCAGTATGCTTTTAAAAGTATCTTAGAATGCATTCAGGTGGACATCTATGTGTTATGTTGCTTTGCAGTATGCTTTTAAAAGTATCTTAGACTGCATTTAGGTGGACATCTATGTGTTATGTTGCTTTGCAGTATGCTTTTAAAAGTATCTATAAGGAAAAAGCAAGAGATATTTTAGGGGGAGTAGATTATGGAGCTATAAAATGGATCAGTGAACACAGAGCATTTCAGGTTTACAGATAAGCAAAGAATATCATCAATAGCAGAAAAATCTAACAGTAAAAAGTCTATCTCAGCAATTATCATAACACAGATATTAATAATAAATAGTCTTTTGTAAACGTAGATATGGATCTGGTGAGCTTCTGTTCTTCTGAAATTACCTTAGACTGCATTCAGGTGGACATCTATGTGTTATGTTGCTTTGCAGTATGCTTTTAAAAGTATCTTAGACTGCATTCAGGTGGACATCTATGTGTTATGTTGCTTTGCAGTATGCTTTTAAATGTATCTTAGACTGCATTCAGGTGGACATCTATGTGTTATGTTGCTTTGCAGTATGCTTTTAAATGTATCTTAGACTGCATTCAGGTGGACATCTATGTGTTATGTTGCTTTGCAGTATGCTTTTAAAAGTATCTTAGACTGCATTCAGGTGGACATCTATGTGTTATGTTGCTTTGCAGTATGCTTTTAAAAGTATCTTAGACTGCATTCAGGTGGACATCTATGTGTTATGTTGCTTTGCAGTATGCTTTTAAAAGTATCTAAGACTGCATTCAGGTGGACATCTATGTGTTATGTTGCTTTGCAGTATGCTTTTAAATGTATCTTAGACTGCATTCAGGTGGACATCTATGTGTTATGTTGCTTTGCAGTATGCTTTTAAAAGTATCTTAGACTGCATTCAGGTGGACATCTATGTGTTATGTTGCTTTGCAGTATGCTTTTAAAAGTATCTTAGACTGCATTCAGGTGGACATCTATGTGTTATGTTGCTTTGCAGTATGCTTTTAAAAGTATCTAAGACTGCATTCAGGTGGACATCTATGTGTTATGTTGCTTTGCAGTATGCTTTTAAAAGTATCTAAGACTGCATTCAGGTGGACATCTATGTGTTATGTTGCTTTGCAGTATGCTTTTAAAAGTATCTTAGACTGCATTCAGGTGGACATCTATGTGTTATGTTGCTTTGCAGTATGCTTTTAAAAGTATCTTAGACTGCATTCAGGTGGACATCTATGTGTTATGTTGCTTTGCAGTATGCTTTTAAAAGTATCTTAGACTGCATTCAGGTGGACATCTATGTGTTATGTTGCTTTGTAGTATGCTTTTAAAAGTATCTTAGACTGCATTCAGGTGGACATCTATGTGTTATGTTGCTTTGCAGTATGCTTTTAAAAGTATCTTAGACTGCATTCAGGTGGACATCTATGTGTTATGTTGCTTTGCAGTATGCTTTTAAAAGTATCTTAGACTGCATTCAGGTGGACATCTATGTGTTATGTTGCTTTTCAGTATGCTTGTAAAAGTATCTTAGACTGCATTCAGGTGGACATCTATGTGTTATGTTGCTTTGCAGTATGCTTTTAAAAGTATCTAAGACTGTGTTCAGGTGGACATCTATGTGTTATGCTGCTTTGCAGTATGCTTTTAAAAGTATCTAAGACTGCATTCAGGTGGACATCTATGTGTTATGTTGCTTTGCAGTATGCTTTTAAAAGTATCTTAGACTGCATTCAGGTGGACATCTATGTGTTATGTTGCTTTGCAGTATGCTTTTAAAAGTATCTTAGACTGCATTCAGGTGGACATCTATGTGTTATGTTGCTTTGCAGTATGCTTTTAAAAGTATCTAAGACTGCATTCAGGTGGACATCTATGTGTTATGTTGCTTTACAGTATGCTTTTAAAAGTATCTTAGACTGCATTCAGGTGGACATCTATGTGTTATGTTGCTTTGCAGTATGCTTTTAAAAGTATCTTAGACTGCATTCAGGTGGACATCTATGTGTTATGTTGCTTTGCAGTATGCTTTTAAATGTATCTTAGACTGCATTCAGGTGGACATCTATGTGTTATGTTGCTTTGCAGTATGCTTTTAAAAGTATCTTAGACTGCATTCAGGTGGACATCTATGTGTTATGTTGCTTTGCAGTATGCTTTTAAAAGTATCTTAGACTGCATTCAGGTGGACATCTATGTGTTATGTTGCTTTGCAGTATACTTTTAAAAGCATCTTAGACTGCATTCAGGTGGACATCTATGTGTTATGTTGCTTTGCAGTATGCTTTTAAAAGTATCTTAGACTGCATTCAGGTGGACATCTATGTGTTATGTTGCTTTGCAGTATGCTTTTAAAAGTATCTTAGACTGCATTCAGGTGGACATCTATGTGTTATGTTGCTTTGCAGTATGCTTTTAAAAGTATCTTAGACTGCATTCAGGTGGACATCTATGTGTTATGTTGCTTTGCAGTATGCTTTTAAAAGTATCTTAGACTGCATTCAGGTGGACATCTATGTGTTATGTTGCTTTGCAGTATGCTTGTAAAAGTATCTTAGACTGCATTCAGGTGGACATCTATGTGTTATGTTGCTTTGCAGTATGCTTTTAAAAGTATCTAAGACTGCATTCAGGTGGACATCTATGTGTTATGTTGCTTTGCAGTATGCTTTTAAAAGTATCTAAGACTGCATTCAGGTGGACATCTATGTGTTATGTTGCTTTGCAGTATGCTTTTAAAAGTATCTTAGACTGCATTCAGGTGGACATCTATGTGTTATGTTGCTTTGCAGTATGCTTTTAAAAGTATCTTAGACTGCATTTAGGTGGACATCTATGTGTTATGTTGCTTTGCAGTATGCTTTTAAAAGTATCTATAAGGAAAAAGCAAGAGATATTTTAGGGGGAGTAGATTATGGAGCTATAAAATGGATCAGTGAACACAGAGCATTTCAGGTTTACAGATAAGCAAAGAATATCATCAATAGCAGAAAAATCTAACAGTAAAAAGTCTATCTCAGCAATTATCATAACACAGATATTATTAATAAATAGTCTTTTGTAAACGTAGATATGGATCTGGTGAGCTTCTGTTCTTCTGAAATTACCTTAGACTGCATTCAGGTGGACATCTATGTGTTATGTTGCTTTGCAGTATGCTTTTAAAAGTATCTATAAGGAAAAAGCAAGAGATATTTTAGGGGGAGGAGATTATGGAGCTATAAAATGGATCAGTGAACACAGAGCATTTCAGGTTTACAGATAAGCAAAGAATATCATCAATAGCAGAAAAATCTAACAGTAAAAAGTCTATCTCAGCAATTATCATAACACAGATATTAATAATAAATAGTCTTTTGTAAACGTAGATATGGATCTGGTGAGCTTCTGTTCTTCTGAAATTACCTTAGACTGCATTCAGGTGGACATCTATGTGTTATGTTGCTTTGCAGTATGCTTTTAAAAGTATCTTAGACTGCATTCAGGTGGACATCTATGTGTTATGTTGCTTTGCAGTATGCTTTTAAATGTATCTTAGACTGCATTCAGGTGGACATCTATGTGTTATGTTGCTTTGCAGTATGCTTTTAAAAGTATCTTAGACTGCATTCAGGTGGACATCTATGTGTTATGTTGCTTTGCAGTATGCTTTTAAAAGTATCTTAGACTGCATTCAGGTGGACATCTATGTGTTTTGTTGCTTTGCAGTATGCTTTTAAAAGTATCCTAGACTGCATTCAGGTGGACATCTATGTGTTATGTTGCTTTGCAGTATGCTTTTAAAAGTATCTTAGAGTGCATTCAGGTGGACATCTATGTGTTATGTTGCTTTGCAGTATGCTTTTAAAAGTATCTTAGACTGCATTCAGGTGGACATCTATGTGTTATGTTGCTTTGCAGTATGCTTTTAAAAGTATCTAAGACTGCATTCAGGTGGACATCTATGTGTTATGTTGCTTTGCAGTATGCTTTTAAAAGTATCTAAGACTGCATTCAGGTGGACATCTATGTGTTATGTTGCTTTGCAGTATGCTTTTAAAAGTATCTTAGACTGCATTCAGGTGGACATCTATGTGTTATGTTGCTTTGCAGTATGCTTTTAAAAGTATCTTAGACTGCATTCAGGTGGACATCTATGTGTTATGTTGCTTTGCAGTATGCTTTTAAAAGTATCCTAGACTGCATTCAGGTGGACATCTATGTGTTATGTTGCTTTGCAGTATGCTTTTAAAAGTATCTTAGACTGCATTCAGGTGGACATCTATGTGTTATGTTGCTTTGCAGTATGCTTTTAAAAGTATCTTAGACTGCATTCAGGTGGACATCTATGTGTTATGTTGCTTTGCAGTATGCTTGTAAAAGTATCTTAGACTGCATTCAGGTGGACATCTATGTGTTATGTTGCTTTGCAGTATGCTTTTAAAAGTATCTAAGACTGCATTCAGGTGGACATCTATGTGTTATGTTGCTTTGCAGTATGCTTTTAAAAGTATCTAAGACTGCATTCAGGTGGACATCTATGTGTTATGTTGCTTTGCAGTATGCTTTTAAAAGTATCTTAGACTGCATTCAGGTGGACATCTATGTGTTATGTTGCTTTGCAGTATGCTTTTAAAAGTATCTTAGACTGCATTTAGGTGGACATCTATGTGTTATGTTGCTTTGCAGTATGCTTTTAAAAGTATCTATAAGGAAAAAGCAAGAGATATTTTAGGGGGAGTAGATTATGGAGCTATAAAATGGATCAGTGAACACAGAGCATTTCAGGTTTACAGATAAGCAAAGAATATCATCAATAGCAGAAAAATCTAACAGTAAAAAGTCTATCTCAGCAATTATCATAACACAGATATTAATAATAAATAGTCTTTTGTAAACGTAGATATGGATCTGGTGAGCTTCTGTTCTTCTGAAATTACCTTAGACTGCATTCAGGTGGACATCTATGTGTTATGTTGCTTTGCAGTATGCTTTTAAAAGTATCTTAGACTGCATTCAGGTGGACATCTATGTGTTATGTTGCTTTGCAGTATGCTTTTAAATGTATCTTAGACTGCATTCAGGTGGACATCTATGTGTTATGTTGCTTTGCAGTATGCTTTTAAATGTATCTTAGACTGCATTCAGGTGGACATCTATGTGTTATGTTGCTTTGCAGTATGCTTTTAAAAGTATCTTAGACTGCATTCAGGTGGACATCTATGTGTTATGTTGCTTTGCAGTATGCTTTTAAAAGTATCTTAGACTGCATTCAGGTGGACATCTATGTGTTATGTTGCTTTGCAGTATGCTTTTAAAAGTATCTAAGACTGCATTCAGGTGGACATCTATGTGTTATGTTGCTTTGCAGTATGCTTTTAAATGTATCTTAGACTGCATTCAGGTGGACATCTATGTGTTATGTTGCTTTGCAGTATGCTTTTAAAAGTATCTTAGACTGCATTCAGGTGGACATCTATGTGTTATGTTGCTTTGCAGTATGCTTTTAAAAGTATCTTAGACTGCATTCAGGTGGACATCTATGTGTTATGTTGCTTTGCAGTATGCTTTTAAAAGTATCTAAGACTGCATTCAGGTGGACATCTATGTGTTATGTTGCTTTGCAGTATGCTTTTAAAAGTATCTAAGACTGCATTCAGGTGGACATCTATGTGTTATGTTGCTTTGCAGTATGCTTTTAAAAGTATCTTAGACTGCATTCAGGTGGACATCTATGTGTTATGTTGCTTTGCAGTATGCTTTTAAAAGTATCTTAGACTGCATTCAGGTGGACATCTATGTGTTATGTTGCTTTGCAGTATGCTTTTAAAAGTATCTTAGACTGCATTCAGGTGGACATCTATGTGTTATGTTGCTTTGTAGTATGCTTTTAAACGTATCTTAGACTGCATTCAGGTGGACATCTATGTGTTATGTTGCTTTGCAGTATGCTTTTAAAAGTATCTTAGACTGCATTCAGGTGGACATCTATGTGTTATGTTGCTTTGCAGTATGCTTTTAAAAGTATCTTAGACTGCATTCAGGTGGACATCTATGTGTTATGTTGCTTTGCAGTATGCTTGTAAAAGTATCTTAGACTGCATTCAGGTGGACATCTATGTGTTATGTTGCTTTGCAGTATGCTTTTAAAAGTATCTAAGACTGTGTTCAGGTGGACATCTATGTGTTATGCTGCTTTGCAGTATGCTTTTAAAAGTATCTAAGACTGCATTCAGGTGGACATCTATGTGTTATGTTGCTTTGCAGTATGCTTTTAAAAGTATCTTAGACTGCATTCAGGTGGACATCTATGTGTTATGTTGCTTTGCAGTATGCTTTTAAAAGTATCTTAGACTGCATTCAGGTGGACATCTATGTGTTATGTTGCTTTGCAGTATGCTTTTAAAAGTATCTAAGACTGCATTCAGGTGGACATCTATGTGTTATGTTGCTTTACAGTATGCTTTTAAAAGTATCTTAGACTGCATTCAGGTGGACATCTATGTGTTATGTTGCTTTGCAGTATGCTTTTAAAAGTATCTTAGACTGCATTCAGGTGGACATCTATGTGTTATGTTGCTTTGCAGTATGCTTTTAAATGTATCTTAGACTGCATTCAGGTGGACATCTATGTGTTATGTTGCTTTGCAGTATGCTTTTAAAAGTATCTTAGACTGCATTCAGGTGGACATCTATGTGTTATGTTGCTTTGCAGTATGCTTTTAAAAGTATCTTAGACTGCATTCAGGTGGACATCTATGTGTTATGTTGCTTTGCAGTATACTTTTAAAAGTATCTTAGACTGCATTCAGGTGGACATCTATGTGTTATGTTGCTTTGCAGTATGCTTTTAAAAGTATCTTAGACTGCATTCAGGTGGACATCTATGTGTTATGTTGCTTTGCAGTATGCTTTTAAAAGTATCTTAGACTGCATTCAGGTGGACATCTATGTGTTATGTTGCTTTGCAGTATGCTTTTAAAAGTATCTTAGACTGCATTCAGGTGGACATCTATGTGTTATGTTGCTTTGCAGTATGCTTTTAAAAGTATCTTAGACTGCATTCAGGTGGACATCTATGTGTTATGTTGCTTTGCAGTATGCTTGTAAAAGTATCTTAGACTGCATTCAGGTGGACATCTATGTGTTATGTTGCTTTGCAGTATGCTTTTAAAAGTATCTAAGACTGCATTCAGGTGGACATCTATGTGTTATGTTGCTTTGCAGTATGCTTTTAAAAGTATCTAAGACTGCATTCAGGTGGACATCTATGTGTTATGTTGCTTTGCAGTATGCTTTTAAAAGTATCTTAGACTGCATTCAGGTGGACATCTATGTGTTATGTTGCTTTGCAGTATGCTTTTAAAAGTATCTTAGACTGCATTTAGGTGGACATCTATGTGTTATGTTGCTTTGCAGTATGCTTTTAAAAGTATCTATAAGGAAAAAGCAAGAGATATTTTAGGGGGAGTAGATTATGGAGCTATAAAATGGATCAGTGAACACAGAGCATTTCAGGTTTACAGATAAGCAAAGAATATCATCAATAGCAGAAAAATCTAACAGTAAAAAGTCTATCTCAGCAATTATCATAACACAGATATTATTAATAAATAGTCTTTTGTAAACGTAGATATGGATCTGGTGAGCTTCTGTTCTTCTGAAATTACCTTAGACTGCATTCAGGTGGACATCTATGTGTTATGTTGCTTTGCAGTATGCTTTTAAAAGTATCTATAAGGAAAAAGCAAGAGATATTTTAGGGGGAGGAGATTATGGAGCTATAAAATGGATCAGTGAACACAGAGCATTTCAGGTTTACAGATAAGCAAAGAATATCATCAATAGCAGAAAAATCTAACAGTAAAAAGTCTATCTCAGCAATTATCATAACACAGATATTAATAATAAATAGTCTTTTGTAAACGTAGATATGGATCTGGTGAGCTTCTGTTCTTCTGAAATTACCTTAGACTGCATTCAGGTGGACATCTATGTGTTATGTTGCTTTGCAGTATGCTTTTAAAAGTATCTTAGACTGCATTCAGGTGGACATCTATGTGTTATGTTGCTTTGCAGTATGCTTTTAAATGTATCTTAGACTGCATTCAGGTGGACATCTATGTGTTATGTTGCTTTGCAGTATGCTTTTAAAAGTATCTTAGACTGCATTCAGGTGGACATCTATGTGTTATGTTGCTTTGCAGTATGCTTTTAAAAGTATCTTAGACTGCATTCAGGTGGACATCTATGTGTTATGTTGCTTTGCAGTATGCTTTTAAAAGTATCCTAGACTGCATTCAGGTGGACATCTATGTGTTATGTTGCTTTGCAGTATGCTTTTAAAAGTATCTTAGAGTGCATTCAGGTGGACATCTATGTGTTATGTTGCTTTGCAGTATGCTTTTAAAAGTATCTTAGACTGCATTCAGGTGGACATCTATGTGTTATGTTGCTTTGCAGTATGCTTTTAAAAGTATCTAAGACTGCATTCAGGTGGACATCTATGTGTTATGTTGCTTTGCAGTATGCTTTTAAAAGTATCTAAGACTGCATTCAGGTGGACATCTATGTGTTATGTTGCTTTGCAGTATGCTTTTAAAATTATCTTAGACTGCATTCAGGTGGACATCTATGTGTTATGTTGCTTTGCAGTATGCTTTTAAAAGTATCTTAGACTGCATTCAGGTGGACATCTATGTGTTATGTTGCTTTGCAGTATGCTTTTAAAAGTATCTAAAAGGAAAAAGCAAGAGATATTTTAGGGGGAGGAGATTGTGGAGCTATAAAATGGATCAGTGAACACAGAGCATTTCAGGTTTACAGATAAGCAAAGAATATCATCAATAGCAGAAAAATCTAAAAGTAAAAAGTCTATCTAAGCAATTATCATAACACAGATATTAATAATAAATAGTCTTTTGTAAACGTAGATATGGATCTGGTGAGCTTCTGTTCTTCTGAAATTACCTTAGACTGCATTCAGGTGGACATCTATGTGTTATGTTGCTTTGCAGTATGCTTTTAAAAGTATCTTAGACTGCATTCAGGTGGACATCTATGTGTTATGTTGCTTTGCAGTATGATTTTAAAAGTATCTATAAGGAAAAAGCAAGAGATATTTTAGGGGGAGGAGATTATGGAGCTATAAAATGGATCAGTGAACACAGAGCATTTCAGGTTTACAGATAAGCAAAGAATATCATCAATAGCAGAAAAATCTAAAAGTAAAAAGTCTATCTCAGCAATTATCATAACACAGATATTAATAATAAATAGTCTTTTGTAAACGTAGATATGGATCTGGTGAGCTTCTGTTCTTCTGAAATTACCTAAGACTGCATTCAGGTGGACATCTATGTGTTATGTTGCTTTGCAGTATGCTTTTAAAAGTATCTTAGACTGCATTCAGGTGGACATCTATGTGTTATGTTGCTTTGCAGTATGCTTTTAAATGTATCTTAGACTGCATTCAGGTGGACATCTATGTGTTATGTTGCTTTGCAGTATGCTTTTAAAAGTATCTTAGACTGCATTCAGGTGGACATCTATGTGTTATGTTGCTTTGCAGTATGCTTTTAAAAGTATCTTAGACTGCATTCAGGTGGACATCTATGTGTTATGTTGCTTTGCAGTATGCTTTTAAAAGTATCTTAGACTGCATTCAGGTGGACATCTATGTGTTATGTTGCTTTGCAGTATGCTTTTAAAAGTATCTTAGACTGCATTCAGGTGGACATCTATGTGTTATGTTGCTTTGCAGTATGCTTTTAAAAGTATCTAAGACTGCATTCAGGTGGACATCTATGTGTTATGTTGCTTTGCAGTATGCTTTTAAAAGTATCTAAGACTGCATTCAGGTGGACATCTATGTGTTATGTTGCTTTGCAGTATGCTTTTAAAAGTATCTTAGACTGCATTCAGGTGGACATCTATGTGTTATGTTGCTTTGCAGTATGCTTTTAAAAGTATCCTAGACTGCATTCAGGTGGACATCTATGTGTTATGTTGCTTTGCAGTATGCTTTTAAAAGTATCTTAGACTGCATTCAGGTGGACATCTATGTGTTATGTTGCTTTGCAGTATGCTTTTAAAAGTATCTTAGACTGCATTCAGGTGGACATCTATGTGTTATGTTGCTTTGCAGTATGCTTTTAAAAGTATCTTAGACTGCATTCAGGTGGACATCTATGTGTTATGTTGCTTTGCAGTATGCTTTTAAAAGTATCTTAGACTGCATTCAGGTGGACATCTATGTGTTATGTTGCTTTGCAGTATGCTTTTAAAAGTATCTTAGACTGCATTCAGGTGGACATCTATGTGTTATGTTGCTTTGCAGTATGCTTTTAAAAGTATCTTAGACTGCATTCAGGTGGACATCTATGTGTTATGTTGCTTTGCAGTATGCTTGTAAAAGTATCTTAGACTGCATTCAGGTGGACATCTATGTGTTATGTTGCTTTGCAGTATGCTTTTAAAAGTATCTAAGACTGCATTCAGGTGGACATCTATGTGTTATGCTGCTTTGCAGTATGCTTTTAAAAGTATCTAAGACTGCATTCAGGTGGACATCTATGTGTTATGTTGCTTTGCAGTATGCTTTTAAAAGTATCTTAGACTGCATTCAGGTGGACATCTATGTGTTATGTTGCTTTGCAGTTTGCTTTTAAAAGTATCTTAGACTGCATTCAGGTGGACATCTATGTGTTATGTTGCTTTGAAGTATGCTTTTAAAAGTATCTAAGACTGCATTCAGGTGGACATCTATGTGTTATGTTGCTTTGCAGTATGCTTTTAAAAGTATCTTAGACTGCATTCAGGTGGACATCTATGTGTTATGTTGCTTTGCAGTATGCTTTTAAAAGTATCTTAGACTGCATTCAGGTGGACATCTATGTGTTATGTTGCTTTGCAGTATGCTTTTAAAAGTATCTATAAGGAAAAAGCAAGAGATATTTTAGGGGGAGGAGATTATGGAGCTATAAAATGGATCAGTGAACACAGAGCATTTCAGGTTTACAGATAAGCAAAGAATATCATCAATAGCAGAAAAATCTAACAGTAAAAAGTCTATCTCAGCAATTATCATAACACAGATATTAATAATAAATAGTCTTTTGTAAACGTAGATATGGATCTGGTGAGCTTCTGTTCTTCTGAAATTACCTTAGACTGCATTCAGGTGGACATCTATGTGTTATGTTGCTTTGCAGTATGCTTTTAAAAGTATCTTAGACTGCATTCAGGTGGACATCTATGTGTTATGTTGCTTTGCAGTATGCTTTTAAATGTATCTTAGACTGCATTCAGGTGGACATCTATGTGTTATGTTGCTTTGCAGTATGCTTTTAAAAGTATCTTAGACTGCATTCAGGTGGACATCTATGTGTTATGTTGCTTTGCAGTATGCTTTTAAAAGTATCTTAGACTGCATTCAGGTGGACATCTATGTGTTATGTTGCTTTGCAGTCTAAGATACTTTTAAAAGTATCTTAGACTGCATTCAGGTGGACATCTATGTGTTATGTTGCTTTGCAGTATGCTTTTAAAAGTATCTTAGACTGCATTCAGGTGGACATCTATGTGTTATGTTGCTTTGCAGTATGCTTTTAAAAGTATCTTAGACTGCATTCAGGTGGACATCTATGTGTTATGTTGCTTTGCAGTATGCTTTTAAAAGTATCTTAGACTGCATTCAGGTGGACATCTATGTGTTATGTTGCTTTGCAGTATGCTTTTAAAAGTATCTTAGACTGCATTCAGGTGGACATCTATGTGTTATGTTGCTTTGCAGTATGCTTGTAAAAGTATCTTAGACTGCATTCAGGTGGACATCTATGTGTTATGTTGCTTTGCAGTATGCTTTTAAAAGTATCTAAGACTGCATTCAGGTGGACATCTATGTGTTATGTTGCTTTGCAGTATGCTTTTAAAAGTATCTAAGACTGCATTCAGGTGGACATCTATGTGTTATGTTGCTTTGCAGTATGCTTTTAAAAGTATCTTAGACTGAATTCAGGTGGACATCTATGTGTTATGTTGCTTTGCAGTATGCTTTTAAAAGTATCTTAGACTGCATTTAGGTGGACATCTATGTGTTATGTTGCTTTGCAGTATGCTTTTAAAAGTATCTATAAGGAAAAAGCAAGAGATATTTTAGGGGGAGTAGATTATGGAGCTATAAAATGGATCAGTGAACACAGAGCATTTCAGGTTTACAGATAAGCAAAGAATATCATCAATAGCAGAAAAATCTAACAGTAAAAAGTCTATCTCAGCAATTATCATAACACAGATATTATTAATAAATAGTCTTTTGTAAACGTAGATATGGATCTGGTGAGCTTCTGTTCTTCTGAAATTACCTTAGACTGCATTCAGGTGGACATCTATGTGTTATGTTGCTTTGCAGTATGCTTTTAAAAGTATCTATAAGGAAAAAGCAAGAGATATTTTAGGGGGAGGAGATTATGGAGCTATAAAATGGATCAGTGAACACAGAGCATTTCAGGTTTACAGATAAGCAAAGAATATCATCAATAGCAGAAAAATCTAACAGTAAAAAATCTATCTCAGCAATTATCATAACACAGATATTAATAATAAATAGTCTTTTGTAAACGTAGATATGGATCTGGTGAGCTTCTGTTCTTCTGAAATTACCTTAGACTGCATTCAGGTGGACATCTATGTGTTATGTTGCTTTGCAGTATGCTTTTAAAAGTATCTTAGACTGCATTCAGGTGGACATCTATGTGTTATGTTGCTTTGCAGTATGCTTTTAAAATTATCTTAGACTGCATTCAGGTGGACATCTATGTGTTATGTTGCTTTGCAGTATGCTTTTAAAAGTATCTTAGACTGCATTCAGGTGGACATCTATGTGTTATGTTGCTTTGCAGTATGCTTTTAAAAGTATCTTAGACTGCATTCAGGTGGACATCTATTTGTTATGTTGCTTTGCAGTATGCTTTTAAAAGTATCTATAAGGAAAAAGCAAGAGATATTTTAGGGGGAGGAGATTATGGAGCTATAAAATGGATCAGTGAACACACAGCATTTCAGGTTTACAGATAAGCAAAGAATATCATCAATAGCAGAAAAATCTAACAGTAAACAGTCTATCTCAGCAATTATCATAACACAGATATTAATAATAAATAGTCTTTTGTAAACGTAGATATGGATCTGGTGAGCTTCTGTTCTTCTGAAATTACCTTAGACTGCATTCAGGTGGACATCTATGTGTTATGTTGCTTTGCAGTATGCTTTTAAAAGTATCTATAAGGAAAAAGCAAGAGATATTTTAGGGGGAGGAGATTATGGAGCTATAAAATGGATCAGTGAACACAGAGCATTTCAGGTTTACAGATAAGCAAAGAATATCATCAATAGCAGAAAAATCTAACAGTAAAAAGTCTATCTCAGCAATTATCATAACACAGATATTAATAATAAATAGTCTTTTGTAAACGTAGATATGGATCTGGTGAGCTTCTGTTCTTCTGAAATTACCTTAGACTGCATTCAGGTGGACATCTATGTGTTATGTTGCTTTGCAGTATGCTTTTAAAAGTATCTTAGACTGCATTCAGGTGGACATCTATGTGTTATGTTGCTTTGCAGTATGCTTTTAAAAGTATCTTAGACTGCATTCAGGTGGACATCTATGTGTTATGTTGCTTTGCAGTATGCTTTTAAAAGTATCTTAGACTGCATTCAGGTGGACATCTATGTGTTATGTTGCTTTGCAGTATGCTTTTAAAAGTATCTTAGACTGCATTCAGGTGGACATCTATGTGTTATGTTGCTTTGCAGTATGCTTTTAAAAGTATCTTAGACTGCATTCAGGTGGACATCTATGTGTTATGTTGCTTTGCAGTATGCTTGTAAAAGTATCTTAGACTGCATTCAGGTGGACATCTATGTGTTATGTTGCTTTGCAGTATGCTTTTAAAAGTATCTAAGACTGCATTCAGGTGGACATCTATGTGTTATGTTGCTTTGCAGTATGCTTTTAAAAGTATCTAAGACTGCATTCAGGTGGACATCTATGTGTTATGTTGCTTTGCAGTATGCTTTTAAAAGTATCTTAGACTGCATTCAGGTGGACATCTATGTGTTATGTTGCTTTGCAGTATGCTTTTAAAAGTATCTTAGACTGCATTCAGGTGGACATCTATGTGTTATGTTGCTTTGCAGTATGCTTTTAAAAGTATCTATAAGGAAAAAGCAAGAGATATTTTAGGGGGAGTAGATTATGGAGCTATAAAATGGATCAGTGAACACAGAGCATTTCAGGTTTACAGATAAGCAAAGAATATCATCAATAGCAGAAAAATCTAACAGTAAAAAGTCTATCTCAGCAATTATCATAACACAGATATTAATAATAAATAGTCTTTTGTAAACGTAGATATGGATCTGGTGAGCTTCTGTTCTTCTGAAATTACCTTAGACTGCATTCAGGTGGACATCTATGTGTTATGTTGCTTTGCAGTATGCTTTTAAAAGTATCTATAAGGAAAAAGCAAGAGATATTTTAGGGGGAGGAGATTATGGAGCTATAAAATGGATCAGTGAACACAGAGCATTTCAGGTTTACAGATAAGCAAAGAATATCATCAATAGCAGAAAAATCTAACAGTAAAAAGTCTATCTCAGCAATTATCATAACACAGATATTAATAATAAATAGTCTTTTGTAAACGTAGATATGGATCTGGTGAGCTTCTGTTCTTCTGAAATTACCTTAGACTGCATTCAGGTGGACATCTATGTGTTATGTTGCTTTGCAGTATGCTTTTAAAAGTATCTTAGACTGCATTCAGGTGGACATCTATGTGTTATGTTGCTTTGCAGTATGCTTTTAAAAGTATCTTAGACTGCATTCAGGTGGACATCTATGTGTTATGTTGCTTTGCAGTATGCTTTTAAAAGTATCTTAGACTGCATTCAGGTGGACATCTATGTGTTATGTTGCTTTGCAGTATGCTTTTAAAAGTATCTTAGACTGCATTCAGGTGGACATCTATGTGTTACGTTGCTTTGCAGTATGCTTTTAAAAGTATCCTAGACTGCATTCAGGTGGACATCTATGTGTTATGTTGCTTTGCAGTATGCTTTTAAAAGTATCTTAGAGTGCATTCAGGTGGACATCTATGTGTTATGTTGCTTTGCAGTATGCTTTTAAAAGTATCTTAGACTGCATTCAGGTGGACATCTATGTGTTATGTTGCTTTGCAGTATGCTTCTAAAAGTATCTAAGACTGCATTCAGGTGGACATCTATGTGTTATGTTGCTTTGCAGTATGCTTTTAAAAGTATCTAAGACTGCATTCAGGTGGACATCTATGTGTTATGTTGCTTTGCAGTATGCTTTTAAAAGTATCTTAGACTGCATTCAGGTGGACATCTATGTGTTATGTTGCTTTGCAGTATGCTTTTAAAAGTATCTTAGACTGCATTCAGGTGGACATCTATGTGTTATGTTGCTTTGCAGTATGCTTTTAAAAGTATCTATAAGGAAAAAGCAAGAGATATTTTAGGGGGAGGAGATTGTGGAGCTATAAAATGGATCAGTGAACACAGAGCATTTCAGGTTTACAGATAAGCAAAGAATATCATCAATAGCAGAAAAATCTAACAGTAAAAAGTCTATCTAAGCAATTATCATAACACAGATATTAATAATAAATAGTCTTTTGTAAACGTAGATATGGATCTGGTGAGCTTCTGTTCTTCTGAAATTACCTTAGACTGCATTCAGGTGGACATCTATGTGTTATGTTGCTTTGCAGTATGCTTTTAAAAGTATCTTAGACTGCATTCAGGTGGACATCTATGTGTTATGTTGCTTTGCAGTATGCTTTTAAATGTATCTTAGACTGCATTCAGGTGGACATCTATGTGTTATGTTGCTTTGCAGTATGCTTTTAAAAGTATCTTAGACTGCATTCAGGTGGACATCTATGTGTTATGTTGCTTTGCAGTATGCTTTTAAAAGTATCTTAGACTGCATTCAGGTGGACATCTATGTGTTATGTTGCTTTGCAGTATGCTTTTAAAAGTATCCTAGACTGCATTCAGGTGGACATCTATGTGTTATGTTGCTTTGCAGTATGCTTTTAAAAGTATCTTAGAGTGCATTCAGGTGGACATCTATGTGTTATGTTGCTTTGCAGTATGCTTTTAAAAGTATCTTAGACTGCATTCAGGTGGACATCTATGTGTTATGTTGCTTTGCAGTATGCTTTTAAAAGTATCTAAGACTGCATTCAGGTGGACATCTATGTGTTATGTTGCTTTGCAGTATGCTTTTAAAAGTATCTAAGACTGCATTCAGGTGGACATCTATGTGTTATGTTGCTTTGCAGTATGCTTTTAAAAGTATCTTAGACTGCATTCAGGTGGACATCTATGTGTTATGTTGCTTTGCAGTATGCTTTTAAAAGTATCTTAGACTGCATTCAGGTGGACATCTATGTGTTATGTTGCTTTGCAGTATGCTTTTAAAAGTATCTATAAGGAAAAAGCAAGAGATATTTTAGGGGGAGGAGATTGTGGAGCTATAAAATGGATCAGTGAACACAGAGCATTTCAGGTTTACAGATAAGCAAAGAATATCATCAATAGCAGAAAAATCTAACAGTAAAAAGTCTATCTAAGCAATTATCATAACACAGATATTAATAATAAATAGTCTTTTGTAAACGTAGATATGGATCTGGTGAGCTTCTGTTCTTCTGAAATTACCTTAGACTGCATTCAGGTGGACATCTATGTGTTATGTTGCTTTGCAGTATGCTTTTAAAAGTATCTTAGACTGCATTCAGGTGGACATCTATGTGTTATGTTGCTTTGCAGTATGATTTTAAAAGTATCTATAAGGAAAAAGCAAGAGATATTTTAGGGGGAGGAGATTATGGAGCTATAAAATGGATCAGTGAACACAGAGCATTTCAGGTTTACAGATAAGCAAAGAATATCATCAATAGCAGAAAAATCTAAAAGTAAAAAGTCTATCTCAGCAATTATCATAACACAGATATTAATAATAAATAGTCTTTTGTAAACGTAGATATGGATCTGGTGAGCTTCTGTTCTTCTGAAATTACCTAAGACTGCATTCAGGTGGACATCTATGTGTTATGTTGCTTTGCAGTATGCTTTTAAAAGTATCTTAGACTGCATTCAGGTGGACATCTATGTGTTATGTTGCTTTGCAGTATGCTTTTAAATGTATCTTAGACTGCATTCAGGTGGACATCTATGTGTTATGTTGCTTTGCAGTATGCTTTTAAAAGTATCTTAGACTGCATTCAGGTGGACATCTATGTGTTATGTTGCTTTGCAGTATGCTTTTAAAAGTATCTTAGACTGCATTCAGGTGGACATCTATGTGTTATGTTGCTTTGCAGTATGCTTTTAAAAGTATCTAAGACTGCATTCAGGTGGACATCTATGTGTTATGTTGCTTTGCAGTATGCTTTTAAAAGTATCTAAGACTGCATTCAGGTGGACATCTATGTGTTATGTTGCTTTGCAGTATGCTTTTAAAAGTATCTTAGACTGCATTCAGGTGGACATCTATGTGTTATGTTGCTTTGCAGTATGCTTTTAAAAGTATCCTAGACTGCATTCAGGTGGACATCTATGTGTTATGTTGCTTTGCAGTATGCTTTTAAAAGTATCTTAGACTGCATTCAGGTGGACATCTATGTGTTATGTTGCTTTGCAGTATGCTTTTAAAAGTATCTTAGACTGCATTCAGGTGGACATCTATGTGTTATGTTGCTTTGCAGTATGCTTTTAAAAGTATCTTAGACTGCATTCAGGTGGACATCTATGTGTTATGTTGCTTTGCAGTATGCTTTTAAAAGTATCTTAGACTGCATTCAGGTGGACATCTATGTGTTATGTTGCTTTGCAGTATGCTTTTAAAAGTATCTTAGACTGCATTCAGGTGGACATCTATGTGTTATGTTGCTTTGCAGTATGCTTTTAAAAGTATCTTAGACTGCATTCAGGTGGACATCTATGTGTTATGTTGCTTTGCAGTATGCTTTTAAAAGTATCTTAGACTGCATTCAGGTGGACATCTATGTGTTATGTTGCTTTGCAGTATGCTTGTAAAAGTATCTTAGACTGCATTCAGGTGGACATCTATGTGTTATGTTGCTTTGCAGTATGCTTTTAAAAGTATCTAAGACTGCATTCAGGTGGACATCTATGTGTTATGCTGCTTTGCAGTATGCTTTTAAAAGTATCTAAGACTGCATTCAGGTGGACATCTATGTGTTATGTTGCTTTGCAGTATGCTTTTAAAAGTATCTTAGACTGCATTCAGGTGGACATCTATGTGTTATGTTGCTTTGCAGTATGCTTTTAAAAGTATCTTAGACTGCATTCAGGTGGACATCTATGTGTTATGTTGCTTTGCAGTATGCTTTTAAAAGTATCTAAGACTGCATTCAGGTGGACATCTATGTGTTATGTTGCTTTGCAGTATGCTTTTAAAAGTATCTTAGACTGCATTCAGGTGGACATCTATGTGTTATGTTGCTTTGCAGTATGCTTTTAAAAGTATCTTAGACTGCATTCAGGTGGACATCTATGTGTTATGTTGCTTTGCAGTATGCTTTTAAAAGTATCTATAAGGAAAAAGCAAGAGATATTTTAGGGGGAGGAGATTGTGGAGCTATAAAATGGATCAGTGAACACAGAGCATTTCAGGTTTACAGATAAGCAAAGAATATCATCAATAGCAGAAAAATCTAACAGTAAAAAGTCTATCTCAGCAATTATCATAACACAGATATTAATAATAAATAGTCTTTTGTAAACGTAGATATGGATCTGGTGAGCTTCTGTTCTTCTGAAATTACCTTAGACTGCATTCAGGTGGACATCTATGTGTTATGTTGCTTTGCAGTATGCTTTTAAAAGTATCTTAGACTGCATTCAGGTGGACATCTATGTGTTATGTTGCTTTGCAGTATGCTTTTAAATGTATCTTAGACTGCATTCAGGTGGACATCTATGTGTTATGTTGCTTTGCAGTATGCTTTTAAAAGTATCTTAGACTGCATTCAGGTGGACATCTATGTGTTATGTTGCTTTGCAGTATGCTTTTAAAAGTATCTTAGACTGCATTCAGGTGGACATCTATGTGTTATGTTGCTTTGCAGTATACTTTTAAAAGTATCTTAGACTGCATTCAGGTGGACATCTATGTGTTATGTTGCTTTGCAGTATGCTTTTAAAAGTATCTTAGACTGCATTCAGGTGGACATCTATGTGTTATGTTGCTTTGCAGTATGCTTTTAAAAGTATCTTAGACTGCATTCAGGTGGACATCTATGTGTTATGTTGCTTTGCAGTATGCTTTTAAAAGTATCTTAGACTGCATTCAGGTGGACATCTATGTGTTATGTTGCTTTGCAGTATGCTTTTAAAAGTATCTTAGACTGCATTCAGGTGGACATCTATGTGTTATGTTGCTTTGCAGTATGCTTGTAAAAGTATCTTAGACTGCATTCAGGTGGACATCTATGTGTTATGTTGCTTTGCAGTATGCTTTTAAAAGTATCTAAGAATGCATTCAGGTGGACATCTATGTGTTATGTTGCTTTGCAGTATGCTTTTAAAAGTATCTAAGACTGCATTCAGGTGGACATCTATGTGTTATGTTGCTTTGCAGTATGCTTTTAAAAGTATCTTAGACTGCATTCAGGTGGACATCTATGTGTTATGTTGCTTTGCAGTATGCTTTTAAAAGTATCTTAGACTGCATTTAGGTGGACATCTATGTGTTATGTTGCTTTGCAGTATGCTTTTAAAAGTATCTATAAGGAAAAAGCAAGAGATATTTTAGGGGGAGTAGATTATGGAGCTATAAAATGGATCAGTGAACACAGAGCATTTCAGGTTTACAGATAAGCAAAGAATATCATCAATAGCAGAAAAATCTAACAGTAAAAAGTCTATCTCAGCAATTATCATAACACAGATATTATTAATAAATAGTCTTTTGTAAACGTAGATATGGATCTGGTGAGCTTCTGTTCTTCTGAAATTACCTTAGACTGCATTCAGGTGGACATCTATGTGTTATGTTGCTTTGCAGTATGCTTTTAAAAGTATCTATAAGGAAAAAGCAAGAGATATTTTAGGGGGAGGAGATTATGGAGCTATAAAATGGATCAGTGAACACAGAGCATTTCAGGTTTACAGATAAGCAAAGAATATCATCAATAGCAGAAAAATCTAACAGTAAAAAGTCTATCTCAGCAATTATCATAACACAGATATTAATAATAAATAGTCTTTTGTAAACGTAGATATGGATCTGGTGAGCTTCTGTTCTTCTGAAATTACCTTAGACTGCATTCAGGTGGACATCTATGTGTTATGTTGCTTTGCAGTATGCTTTTAAAAGTATCTTAGACTGCATTCAGGTGGACATCTATGTGTTATGTTGCTTTGCAGTATGCTTTTAAATGTATCTTAGACTGCATTCAGGTGGACATCTATGTGTTATGTTGCTTTGCAGTATGCTTTTAAAAGTATCTTAGACTGCATTCAGGTGGACATCTATGTGTTATGTTGCTTTGCAGTATGCTTTTAAAAGTATCTTAGACTGCATTCAGGTGGACATCTATGTGTTATGTTGCTTTGCAGTATGCTTTTAAAAGTATCCTAGACTGCATTCAGGTGGACATCTATGTGTTATGTTGCTTTGCAGTATGCTTTTAAAAGTATCTTAGAGTGCATTCAGGTGGACATCTATGTGTTATGTTGCTTTGCAGTATGCTTTTAAAAGTATCTTAGACTGCATTCAGGTGGACATCTATGTGTTATGTTGCTTTGCAGTATGCTTTTAAAAGTATCTAAGACTGCATTCAGGTGGACATCTATGTGTTATGTTGCTTTGCAGTATGCTTTTAAAAGTATCTAAGACTGCATTCAGGTGGACATCTATGTGTTATGTTGCTTTGCAGTATGCTTTTAAAAGTATCTTAGACTGCATTCAGGTGGACATCTATGTGTTATGTTGCTTTGCAGTATGCTTTTAAAAGTATCTTAGACTGCATTCAGGTGGACATCTATGTGTTATGTTGCTTTGCAGTATGCTTTTAAAAGTATCTATAAGGAAAAAGCAAGAGATATTTTAGGGGGAGGAGATTGTGGAGCTATAAAATGGATCAGTGAACACAGAGCATTTCAGGTTTACAGATAAGCAAAGAATATCATCAATAGCAGAAAAATCTAACAGTAAAAAGTCTATCTAAGCAATTATCATAACACAGATATTAATAATAAATAGTCTTTTGTAAACGTAGATATGGATCTGGTGAGCTTCTGTTCTTCTGAAATTACCTTAGACTGCATTCAGGTGGACATCTATGTGTTATGTTGCTTTGCAGTATGCTTTTAAAAGTATCTTAGACTGCATTCAGGTGGACATCTATGTGTTATGTTGCTTTGCAGTATGATTTTAAAAGTATCTATAAGGAAAAAGCAAGAGATATTTTAGGGGGAGGAGATTATGGAGCTATAAAATGGATCAGTGAACACAGAGCATTTCAGGTTTACAGATAAGCAAAGAATATCATCAATAGCAGAAAAATCTAACAGTAAAAAGTCTATCTCAGCAATTATCATAACACAGATATTAATAATAAATAGTCTTTTGTAAACGTAGATATGGATCTGGTGAGCTTCTGTTCTTCTGAAATTACCTAAGACTGCATTCAGGTGGACATCTATGTGTTATGTTGCTTTGCAGTATGCTTTTAAAAGTATCTTAGACTGCATTCAGGTGGACATCTATGTGTTATGTTGCTTTGCAGTATGCTTTTAAATGTATCTTAGACTGCATTCAGGTGGAAATCTATGTGTTATGTTGCTTTGCAGTATGCTTTTAAAAGTATCTTAGACTGCATTCAGGTGGACATCTATGTGTTATGTTGCTTTGCAGTATGCTTTTAAAAGTATCTTAGACTGCATTCAGGTGGACATCTATGTGTTATGTTGCTTTGCATTATGCTTTTAAAAGTATCTTAGACTGCATTCAGGTGGACATCTATGTGTTATGTTGCTTTGCAGTATGCTTTTAAAAGTATCTTAGACTGCATTCAGGTGGACATCTATGTGTTATGTTGCTTTGCAGTATGCTTTTAAAAGTATCTAAGACTGCATTCAGGTGGACATCTATGTGTTATGTTGCTTTGCAGTATGCTTTTAAAAGTATCTAAGACTGCATTCAGGTGGACATCTATGTGTTATGTTGCTTTGCAGTATGCTTTTAAAAGTATCTTAGACTGCATTCAGGTGGACATCTATGTGTTATGTTGCTTTGCAGTATGCTTTTAAAAGTATCCTAGACTGCATTCAGGTGGACATCTATGTGTTATGTTGCTTTGCAGTATGCTTTTAAAAGTATCTTAGACTGCATTCAGGTGGACATCTATGTGTTATGTTGCTTTGCAGTATGCTTTTAAAAGTATCTTAGACTGCATTCAGGTGGACATCTATGTGTTATGTTGCTTTGCAGTATGCTTTTAAAAGTATCTTAGACTGCATTCAGGTGGACATCTATGTGTTATGTTGCTTTGCAGTATGCTTTTAAAAGTATCTTAGACTGCATTCAGGTGGACATCTATGTGTTATGTTGCTTTGCAGTATGCTTTTAAAAGTATCTTAGACTGCATTCAGGTGGACATCTATGTGTTATGTTGCTTTGCAGTATGCTTTTAAAAGTATCTTAGACTGCATTCAGGTGGACATCTATGTGTTATGTTGCTTTGCAGTATGCTTGTAAAAGTATCTTAGACTGCATTCAGGTGGACATCTATGTGTTATGTTGCTTTGCAGTATGCTTTTAAAAGTATCTTAGACTGCATTCAGGTGGACATCTATGTGTTATGCTGCTTTGCAGTATGCTTTTAAAAGTATCTAAGACTGCATTCAGGTGGACATCTATGTGTTATGTTGCTTTGCAGTATGCTTTTAAAAGTATCTTAGACTGCATTCAGGTGGACATCTATGTGTTATGTTGCTTTGCAGTATGCTTTTAAAAGTATCTTAGACTGCATTCAGGTGGACATCTATGTGTTATGTTGCTTTGCAGTATGCTTTTAAAAGTATCTAAGCCTGCATTCAGGTGGACATCTATGTGTTATGTTGCTTTGCAGTATGCTTTTAAAAGTATCTTAGACTGCATTCAGGTGGACATCTATGTGTTATGTTGCTTTGCAGTATGCTTTTAAAAGTATCTTAGACTGCATTCAGGTGGACATCTATGTGTTATGTTGCTTTGCAGTATGCTTTTAAAAGTATCTATAAGGAAAAAGCAAGAGATATTTTAGGGGGAGGAGATTATGGAGCTATAAAATGGATCAGTGAACACAGAGCATTTCAGGTTTACAGATAAGCAAAGAATATCATCAATAGCAGAAAAATCTAACAGTAAAAAGTCTATCTCAGCAATTATCATAACACAGATATTAATAATAAATAGTCTTTTGTAAACGTAGATATGGATCTGGTGAGCTTCTGTTCTTCTGAAATTACCTTAGACTGCATTCAGGTGGACATCTATGTGTTATGTTGCTTTGCAGTATGCTTTTAAAAGTATCTTAGACTGCATTCAGGTGGACATCTATGTGTTATGTTGCTTTGCAGTATGCTTTTAAATGTATCTTAGGCTGCATTCAGGTGGACATCTATGTGTTATGTTGCTTTGCAGTATGCTTTTAAAAGTATCTTAGACTGCATTCAGGTGGACATCTATGTGTTATGTTGCTTTGCAGTATGCTTTTAAAAGTATCTTAGACTGCATTCAGGTGGACATCTATGTGTTATGTTGCTTTGCAGTATACTTTTAAAAGTATCTTAGACTGCATTCAGGTGGACATCTATGTGTTATGTTGCTTTGCAGTATGCTTTTAAAAGTATCTTAGACTGCATTCAGGTGGACATCTATGTGTTATGTTGCTTTGCAGTATGCTTTTAAAAGTATCTTAGACTGCATTCAGGTGGACATCTATGTGTTATGTTGCTTTGCAGTATGCTTTTAAAAGTATCTTAGACTGCATTCAGGTGGACATCTATGTGTTATGTTGCTTTGCAGTATGCTTTTAAAAGTATCTTAGACTGCATTCAGGTGGACATCTATGTGTTATGTTGCTTTGCAGTATGCTTGTAAAAGTATCTTAGACTGCATTCAGGTGGACATCTATGTGTTATGTTGCTTTGCAGTATGCTTTTAAAAGTATCTTAGACTGCATTCAGGTGGACATCTATGTGTTATGTTGCTTTGCAGTATGCTTTTAAAAGTATCTAAGACTGCATTCAGGTGGACATCTATGTGTTATGTTGCTTTGCAGTATGCTTTTAAAAGTATCTTAGACTGCATTCAGGTGGACATCTATGTGTTATGTTGCTTTGCAGTATGCTTTTAAAAGTATCTTAGACTGCATTTAGGTGGACATCTATGTGTTATGTTGCTTTGCAGTATGCTTTTAAAAGTATCTATAAGGAAAAAGCAAGAGATATTTTAGGGGGAGTAGATTATGGAGCTATAAAATGGATCAGTGAACACAGAGCATTTCAGGTTTACAGATAAGCAAAGAATATCATCAATAGCAGAAAAATCTAACAGTAAAAAGTCTATCTCAGCAATTATCATAACACAGATATTATTAATAAATAGTCTTTTGTAAACGTAGATATGGATCTGGTGAGCTTCTGTTCTTCTGAAATTACCTTAGACTGCATTCAGGTGGACATCTATGTGTTATGTTGCTTTGCAGTATGCTTTTAAAAGTATCTATAAGGAAAAAGCAAGAGATATTTTAGGGGGAGGAGATTATGGAGCTATAAAATGGATCAGTGAACACAGAGCATTTCAGGTTTACAGATAAGCAAAGAATATCATCAATAGCAGAAAAATCTAACAGTAAAAAATCTATCTCAGCAATTATCATAACACAGATATTAATAATAAATAGTCTTTTGTAAACGTAGATATGGATCTGTTGAGCTTCTGTTCTTCTGAAATTACCTTAGACTGCATTCAGGTGGACATCTATGTGTTATGTTGCTTTGCAGTATGCTTTTAAAAGTATCTTAGACTGCATTCAGGTGGACATCTATGTGTTATGTTGCTTTGCAGTATGCTTTTAAAATTATCTTAGACTGCATTCAGGTGGACATCTATGTGTTATGTTGCTTTGCAGTATGCTTTTAAAAGTATCTTAGACTGCATTCAGGTGGACATCTATGTGTTATGTTGCTTTGCAGTATGCTTTTAAAAGTATCTTAGACTGCATTCAGGTGGACATCTATGTGTTATGTTGCTTTGCAGTATGCTTTTAAAAGTATCTTAGACTGCATTCAGGTGGACATCTATTTGTTATGTTGCTTTGCAGTATGCTTTTAAAAGTATCTATAAGGAAAAAGCAAGAGATATTTTAGGGGGAGGAGATTATGGAGCTATAAAATGGATCAGTGAACACAGAGCATTTCAGGTTTACAGATAAGCAAAGAATATCATCAATAGCAGAAAAATCTAACAGTAAAAAGTCTATCTCAGCAATTATCATAACACAGATATTAATAATAAATAGTCTTTTGTAAACGTAGATATGGATCTGGTGAGCTTCTGTTCTTCTGAAATTACCTTAGACTGCATTCAGGTGGACATCTATGTGTTATGTTGCTTTGCAGTATGCTTTTAAAAGTATCTTAGACTGCATTCAGGTGGACATCTATGTGTTATGTTGCTTTGCAGTATGCTTTTAAAAGTATCTTAGACTGCATTCAGGTGGACATCTATGTGTTATGTTGCTTTGCAGTATGCTTTTAAAAGTATCTTAGACTGCATTCAGGTGGACATCTATGTGTTATGTTGCTTTGCAGTATGCTTTTAAAAGTATCTTAGACTGCATTCAGGTGGACATCTATGTGTTATGTTGCTTTGCAGTATGCTTTTAAAAGTATCTTAGACTGCATTCAGGTGGACATCTATGTGTTATGTTGCTTTGCAGTATGCTTGTAAAAGTATCTTAGACTGCATTCAGGTGGACATCTATGTGTTATGTTGCTTTGCAGTATGCTTTTAAAAGTATCTAAGACTGCATTCAGGTGGACATCTATGTGTTATGTTGCTTTGCAGTATGCTTTTAAAAGTATCTAAAACTGCATTCAGGTGGACATCTATGTGTTATGTTGCTTTGCAGTATGCTTTTAAAAGTATCTTAGACTGCATTCAGGTGGACATCTATGTGTTATGTTGCTTTGCAGTATGCTTTTAAAAGTATCTTAGACTGCATTCAGGTGGACATCTATGTGTTATGTTGCTTTGCAGTATGCTTTTAAAAGTATCTATAAGGAAAAAGCAAGAGATATTTTAGGGGGAGTAGATTATGGAGCTATAAAATGGATCAGTGAACACAGAGCATTTCAGGTTTACAGATAAGCAAAGAATATCATCAATAGCAGAAAAATCTAACAGTAAAAAGTCTATCTCAGCAATTATCATAACACAGATATTAATAATAAATAGTCTTTTGTAAACGTAGATATGGATCTGGTGAGCTTCTGTTCTTCTGAAATTACCTTAGACTGCATTCAGGTGGACATCTATGTGTTATGTTGCTTTGCAGTATGCTTTTAAAAGTATCTATAAGGAAAAAGCAAGAGATATTTTAGGGGGAGGAGATTATGGAGCTATAAAATGGATCAGTGAACACAGAGCATTTCAGGTTTACAGATAAGCAAAGAATATCATCAATAGCAGAAAAATCTAACAGTAAAAAGTCTATCTCAGCAATTATCATAACACAGATATTAATAATAAATAGTCTTTTGTAAACGTAGATATGGATCTGGTGAGCTTCTGTTCTTCTGAAATTACCTTAGACTGCATTCAGGTGGACATCTATGTGTTATGTTGCTTTGCAGTATGCTTTTAAAAGTATCTTAGACTGCATTCAGGTGGACATCTATGTGTTATGTTGCTTTGCAGTATGCTTTTAAAAGTATCTTAGACTGCATTCAGGTGGACATCTATGTGTTATGTTGCTTTGCAGTATGCTTTTAAAAGTATCTTAGACTGCATTCAGGTGGACATCTATGTGTTATGTTGCTTTGCAGTATGCTTTTAAAAGTATCTTAGACTGCATTCAGGTGGACATCTATGTGTTATGTTGCTTTGCAGTATGCTTTTAAAAGTATCTTAGACTGCATTCAGGTGGACATCTATTTGTTATGTTGCTTTGCAGTATGCTTTTAAAAGTATCTATAAGGAAAAAGCAAGAGATATTTTAGGGGGAGGAGATTATGGAGCTATAAAATGGATCAGTGAACACAGAGCATTTCAGGTTTACAGATAAGCAAAGAATATCATCAATAGCAGAAAAATCTAACAGTAAACAGTCTATCTCAGCAATTATCATAACACAGATATTAATAATAAATAGTCTTTTGTAAACGTAGATATGGATCTGGTGAGCTTCTGTTCTTCTGAAATTACCTTAGACTGCATTCAGGTGGACATCTATGTGTTATGTTGCTTTGCAGTATGCTTCTAAAAGTATCTTAGACTGCATTCAGGTGGACATCTATGTGTTATGTTGCTTTGCAGTATGCTTTTAAAAGTATCTATAAGGAAAAAGCAAGAGATATTTTAGGGGGAGGAGATTATGGAGCTATAAAATGGATCAGTGAACACAGAGCATTTCAGGTTTACAGATAAGCAAAGAATATCATCAATAGCAGAAAAATCTAACAGTAAAAAGTCTATCTCAGCAATTATCATAACACAGATATTAATAATAAATAGTCTTTTGTAAACGTAGATATGGATCTGGTGAGCTTCTGTTCTTCTGAAATTACCTTAGACTGCATTCAGGTGGACATCTATGTGTTATGTTGCTTTGCAGTATGCTTTTAAAAGTATCTTAGACTGCATTCAGGTGGACATCTATGTGTTATGTTGCTTTGCAGTATGCTTTTAAAAGTATCTTAGACTGCATTCAGGTGGACATCTATGTGTTATGTTGCTTTGCAGTATGCTTTTAAAAGTATCTTAGACTGCATTCAGGTGGACATCTATGTGTTATGTTGCTTTGCAGTATGCTTTTAAAAGTATCTTAGACTGCATTCAGGTGGACATCTATGTGTTATGTTGCTTTGCAGTATGCTTGTAAAAGTATCTTAGACTGCATTCAGGTGGACATCTATGTGTTATGTTGCTTTGCAGTATGCTTTTAAAAGTATCTAAGACTGCATTCAGGTGGACATCTATGTGTTATGTTGCTTTGCAGTATGCTTTTAAAAGTATCTAAGACTGCATTCAGGTGGACATCTATGTGTTATGTTGCTTTGCAGTATGCTTTTAAAAGTATCTTAGACTGCATTCAGGTGGACATCTATGTGTTATGTTGCTTTGCAGTATGCTTTTAAAAGTATCTTAGACTGCATTCAGGTGGACATCTATGTGTTATGTTGCTTTGCAGTATGCTTTTAAAAGTATCTATAAGGAAAAAGCAAGAGATATTTTAGGGGGAGTAGATTATGGAGCTATAAATTGGATCAGTGAACACAGAGCATTTCAGGTTTACAGATAAGCAAAGAATATCATCAATAGCAGAAAAATCTAACAGTAAAAAGTCTATCTCAGCAATTATCATAACACAGATATTAATAATAAATAGTCTTTTGTAAACGTAGATATGGATCTGGTGAGCTTCTGTTCTTCTTAAATTACCTTAGACTGCATTCAGGTGGACATCTATGTGTTATGTTGCTTTGCAGTATGCTTTTAAAAGTATCTATAAGGAAAAAGCAAGAGATATTTTAGGGGGAGTAGATTATGGAGCTATAAAATGGATCAGTGAACACAGAGCATTTCAGGTTTACAGATAAGCAAAGAATATCATCAATAGCAGAAAAATCTAACAGTAAAAAGTCTATCTCAGCAATTATCATAACACAGATATTAATAATAAATAGTCTTTTGTAAACGTAGATATGGATCTGGTGAGCTTCTGTTCTTCTGAAATTACCTTAGACTGCATTCAGGTGGACATCTATGTGTTATGTTGCTTTGCAGTATGCTTTTAAAAGTATCTATAAGGAAAAAGCAAGAGATATTTTAGGGGGAGTAGATTATGGAGCTATAAAATGGATCAGTGAACACAGAGCATTTCAGGTTTACAGATAAGCAAAGAATATCATCAATAGCAGAAAAATCTAACAGTAAAAAGTCTATCTCAGCAATTATCATAACACAGATATTAATAATAAATAGTCTTTTGTAAACGTAGATATGGATCTGGTGAGCTTCTGTTCTTCTGAAATTACCTTAGACTGCATTCAGGTGGACATCTATGTGTTATGTTGCTTTGCAGTATGCTTTTAAAAGTATCTTAGACTGCATTCAGGTGGACATCTATGTGTTATGTTGCTTTGCAGTATGCTTTTAAAAGTATCTTAGACTGCATTCAGGTGGACATCTATGTGTTATGTTGCTTTGCAGTATGCTTTTAAAAGTATCTTAGACTGCATTCAGGTGGACATCTATGTGTTATGTTGCTTTGCAGTATGCTTTTAAAAGTATCTTAGACTGCATTCAGGTGGACATCTATGTGTTATGTTGCTTTGCAGTATGCTTTTAAAAGTATCTTAGACTGCATTCAGGTGGACATCTATGTGTTATGTTG
Source organism: Discoglossus pictus (assembly GCA_027410445.1). NCBI lineage: Eukaryota > Metazoa > Chordata > Amphibia > Anura > Alytidae > Discoglossus > Discoglossus pictus. Next base: position 20,106,186 of record CM050173.1, on the reverse strand, counting down.
CTTTGCAGTATGCTTGTAAAAGTATCTTAGACTGCATTCAGGTGGACATCTATGTGTTATGTTGCTTTGCAGTATGCTTTTAAAAGTATCTAAGACTGCATTCAGGTGGACATCTATGTGTTATGTTGCTTTACAGTATGCTTTTAAAAGTATCTAAGACTGCATTCAGGTGGACATCTATGTGTTATGTTGCTTTGCAGTATGCTTTTAAAAGTATCTTAGACTGCATTCAGGTGGACATCTATGTGTTATGTTGCTTTGCAGTATGCTTTTAAAAGTATCTTAGACTGCATTCAGGTGGACATCTATGTGTTATGTTGCTTTGCAGTATGCTTTTAAAAGTATCTATAAGGAAAAAGCAAGAGATATTTTAGGGGGAGGAGATTATGGAGCTATAAAATGGATCAGTGAACACACAGCATTTCAGGTTTACAGATAAGCAAAGAATATCATCAATAGCAGAAAAATCTAACAGTAAACAGTCTATCTCAGCAATTATCATAACACAGATATTAATAATAAATAGTCTTTTGTAAACGTAGATATGGATCTGGTGAGCTTCTGTTCTTCTGAAATTACCTTAGACTGCATTCAGGTGGACATCTATGTGTTATGTTGCTTTGCAGTATGCTTTTAAAAGTATCTATAAGGAAAAAGCAAGAGATATTTTAGGGGGAGTAGATTATGGAGCTATAAAATGGATCAGTGAACACAGAGCATTTCAGGTTTACAGATAAGCAAAGAATATCATCAATAGCAGAAAAATCTAACAGTAAAAAGTCTATCTCAGCAATTATCATAACACAGATATTAATAATAAATAGTCTTTTGTAAACGTAGATATGGATCTGGTGAGCTTCTGTTCTTCTGAAATTACCTTAGACTGCATTCAGGTGGACATCTATGTGTTATGTTGCTTTGCAGTATGCTTTTAAAAGTATCTTAGACTGCATTCAGGTGGACATCTATGTGTTATGTTGCTTTGCAGTATGCTTTTAAAAGTATCTTAGACTGCATTCAGGTGGACATCTATGTGTTATGTTGCTTTGCAGTATGCTTTTAAAAGTATCTTAGACTGCATTCAGGTGGACATCTATGTGTTATGTTGCTTTGCAGTATGCTTTTAAAAGTATCTTAGACTGCATTCAGGTGGACATCTATGTGTTATGTTGCTTTGCAGTATGCTTTTAAAAGTATCTTAGACTGCATTCAGGTGGACATCTATGTGTTATGTTGCTTTGCAGTATGCTTGTAAAAGTATCTTAGACTGCATTCAGGTGGACATCTATGTGTTATGTTGCTTTGCAGTATGCTTTTAAAAGTATCTAAGACTGCATTCAGGTGGACATCTATGTGTTATGTTGCTTTACAGTATGCTTTTAAAAGTATCTAAGACTGCATTCAGGTGGACATCTATGTGTTATGTTGCTTTGCAGTATGCTTTTAAAAGTATCTTAGACTGCATTCAGGTGGACATCTATGTGTTATGTTGCTTTGCAGTATGCTTTTAAAAGTATCTTAGACTGCATTCAGGTGGACATCTATGTGTTATGTTGCTTTGCAGTATGCTTTTAAAAGTATCTATAAGGAAAAAGCAAGAGATATTTTAGGGGGAGTAGATTATGGAGCTATAAAATGGATCAGTGAACACAGAGCATTTCAGGTTTACAGATAAGCAAAGAATATCATCAATAGCAGAAAAATCTAACAGTAAAAAGTCTATCTCAGCAATTATCATAACACAGATATTAATAATAAATAGTCTTTTGTAAACGTAGATATGGATCTGGTGAGCTTCTGTTCTTCTGAAATTACCTTAGACTGCATTCAGGTGGACATCTATGTGTTATGTTGCTTTGCAGTATGCTTTTAAAAGTATCTATAAGGAAAAAGCAAGAGATATTTTAGGGGGAGGAGATTATGGAGCTATAAAATGGATCAGTGAACACAGAGCATTTCAGGTTTACAGATAAGCAAAGAATATCATCAATAGCAGAAAAATCTAACAGTAAAAAGTCTATCTCAGCAATTATCATAACACAGATATTAATAATAAATAGTCTTTTGTAAACGTAGATATGGATCTGGTGAGCTTCTGTTCTTCTGAAATTACCTTAGACTGCATTCAGGTGGACATCTATGTGTTATGTTGCTTTGCAGTATGCTTTTAAAAGTATCTTAGACTGCATTCAGGTGGACATCTATGTGTTATGTTGCTTTGCAGTATGCTTTTAAAAGTATCTTAGAGTGCATTCAGGTGGACATCTATGTGTTATGTTGCTTTGCAGTATGCTTTTAAAAGTATCTTAGACTGCATTCAGGTGGACATCTATGTGTTATGTTGCTTTGCAGTATGCTTTTAAAAGTATCTTAGACTGCATTCAGGTGGACATCTATGTGTTATGTTGCTTTGCAGTATGCTTTTAAAAGTATCTTAGACTGCATTCAGGTGGACATCTATGTGTTATGTTGCTTTGCAGTATGCTTTTAAAAGTATCTTAGACTGCATTCAGGTGGACATCTATGTGTTATGTTGCTTTGCAGTATGCTTTTAAAAGTATCTTAGACTGCATTCAGGTGGACATCTATGTGTTATGTTGCTTTGCAGTATGCTTTTAAAAGTATCTTAGACTGCATTCAGGTGGACATCTATGTGTTATGTTGCTTTGCAGTATGCTTTTAAAAGTATCTAAGACTGCATTCAGGTGGACATCTATGTGTTATGTTGCTTTGCAGTATGCTTTTAAAAGTATCTTAGACTGCATTCAGGTGGACATCTATGTGTTATGTTGCTTTGCAGTATGCTTTTAAAAGTATCTTAGACTGCATTCAGGTGGACATCTATGTGTTATGTTGCTTTGCAGTATGCTTTTAAAAGTATCTTAGACTGCATTCAGGTGGACATCTATGTGTTATGTTGCTTTGCATTATGCTTTTAAAAGTATCTTAGACTGCATTCAGGTGGACATCTATGTGTTATGTTGCTTTGCAGTATGCTTTTAAAAGTAGCTTAGAGTGCATTCAGGTGGACATCTATGTGTTATGTTGCTTTGCAGTATGCTTTTAAAAGTATCTTAGACTGCATTCAGGTGGACATCTATGTGTTATGTTGCTTTGCAGTATGCTTTTAAAAGTATCTTAGACTGCATTCAGGTGGACATCTATGTGTTATGTTGCTTTGCAGTATGCTTTTAAAAGTATCTATAAGGAAAAAGCAAGAGATATTTTAGGGTGAGGAGATTATGGAGCTATAAAATGGATCAGTGAAAACAGAGCATTTCAGGTTTACAGATAAGCAAAGAATATCATCAATAGCAGAAAAATCTAAGAGTAAAAAGTCTATCTCAGCAATTATCATAACACAGATATTAATAATAAATAGTCTTTTGTAAACGTAGATATGGATCTGGTGAGCTTCTGATCTTCTGAAATTACCTTAGACTGCATTCAGGTGGACATCTATGTGTTATGTTGCTTTGCAGTATGCTTTTAAAAGTATCTTAGACTGCATTCAGGTGGACATCTATGTGTTATGTTGCTTTGCAGTATGCTTTTAAAAGTATCTTAGACTGCATTCAGGTGGACATCTATGTGTTATGTTGCTTTGCAGTATGCTTTTAAAAGTATCTTAGACTGCATTCAGGTGGACATCTATGTGTTATGTTGCTTTGCAGTATGCTTTTAAAAGTATCTTAGACTGCATTCAGGTGGACATCTATGTGTTATGTTGCTTTGCAGTATGCTTTTAAAAGTATCTTAGACTGCATTCAGGTGGACATCTATGTGTTATGTTTCTTTGCAGTATGCTTTTAAAAGTATCTTAGACTGCATTCAGGTGGACATCTATGTGTTATGTTGCTTTGCAGTATGCTTTTAAAAGTATCTTAGACTGCATTCAGGTGGACATCTATGTGTTATGTTGCTTTGCAGTATGCTTGTAAAAGTATCTTAGACTGCATTCAGGTGGACATCTATGTGTTATGTTGCTTTGCAGTATGCTTTTAAAAGTATCTAAGACTGCATTCAGGTGGACATCTATGTGTTATGTTGCTTTGCAGTATGCTTTTAAAAGTATCTAAGACTGCATTCAGGTGGACATCTATGTGTTCTGTTGCTTTGCAGTATGCTTTTAAAAGTATCTTAGACTGCATTCAGGTGGACATCTATGTGTTATGTTGCTTTGCAGTATGCTTTTAAAAGTATCTTAGACTGCATTCAGGTGGACATCTATGTGTTATGTTGCTTTGCAGTATGCTTTTAAAAGTATCTATAAGGAAAAAGCAAGAGATATTTTAGGGGGAGTAGATTATGGAGCTATAAAATGGATCAGTGAACACAGAGCATTTCAGGTTTACAGATAAGCAAAGAATATCATCAATAGCAGAAAAATCTAACAGTAAAAAGTCTATCTCAGCAATTATCATAACACAGATATTATTAATAAATAGTCTTTTGTAAACGTAGATATGGATCTGGTGAGCTTCTGTTCTTCTGAAATTACCTTAGACTGCATTCAGGTGGACATCTATGTGTTATGTTGCTTTGCAGTATGCTTTTAAAAGTATCTATAAGGAAAAAGCAAGAGATATTTTAGGGGGAGGAGATTATGGAGCTATAAAATGGATCAGTGAACACAGAGCATTTCAGGTTTACAGATAAGCAAAGAATATCATCAATAGCAGAAAAATCTAACAGTAAAAAATCTATCTCAGCAATTATCATAACACAGATATTAATAATAAATAGTCTTTTGTAAACGTAGATATGGATCTGGTGAGCTTCTGTTCTTCTGAAATTACCTTAGACTGCATTCAGGTGGACATCTATGTGTTATGTTGCTTTGCAGTATGCTTTTAAAAGTATCTTAGACTGCATTCAGGTGGACATCTATGTGTTATGTTGCTTTGCAGTATGCTTTTAAAAGTATCTTAGACTGCATTCAGGTGGACATCTATGTGTTATGTTGCTTTGCAGTATGCTTTTAAAAGTATCTTAGACTGCATTCAGGTGGACATCTATGTGTTATGTTGCTTTGCAGTATGCTTTTAAAAGTATCTATAAGGAAAAAGCAAGAGATATTTTAGGGGGAGGAGATTATGGAGCTATAAAATGGATCAGTGAACACAGAGCATTTCAGGTTTACAGATAAGCAAAGAATATCATCAATAGCAGAAAAATCTAACAGTAAACAGTCTATCTCAGCAATTATCTTAACACAGATATTAATAATAAATAGTCTTTTGTAAACGTAGATATGGATCTGGTGAGCTTCTGTTCTTCTGAAATTACCTTAGACTGCATTCAGGTGGACATCTATGTGTTATGTTGCTTTGCAGTATGCTTTTAAAAGTATCTATAAGGAAAAAGCAAGAGATATTTTAGGGGGAGGAGATTATGGAGCTATAAAATGGATCAGTGAACACAGAGCATTTCAGGTTTACAAATAAGCAAAGAATATCATCAATAGCAGAAAAATCTAACAGTAAAAAGTCTATCTCAGCAATTATCATAACACAGATATTAATAATAAATAGTCTTTTGTAAACGTAGATATGGATCTGGTGAGCTTCTGTTCTTCTGAAATTACCTTAGACTGCATTCAGGTGGACATCTATGTGTTATGTTGCTTTGCAGTATGCTTTTAAAAGTATCTTAGACTGCATTCAGGTGGACATCTATGTGTTATGTTGCTTTGCAGTATGCTTTTAAAAGTATCTTAGACTGCATTCAGGTGGACATCTATGTGTTATGTTGCTTTGCAGTATGCTTTTAAAAGTATCTTAGACTGCATTCAGGTGGACATCTATGTGTTATGTTGCTTTGCAGTATGCTTGTAAAAGTATCTTAGACTGCATTCAGGTGGACATCTATGTGTTATGTTGCTTTGCAGTATGCTTTTAAAAGTATCTAAGACTGCATTCAGGTGGACATCTATGTGTTATGTTGCTTTGCAGTATGCTTTTAAAAGTATCTAAGACTGCATTCAGGTGGACATCTATGTGTTATGTTGCTTTGCAGTATGCTTTTAAAAGTATCTTAGACTGCATTCAGGTGGACATCTATGTGTTATGTTGCTTTGCAGTATGCTTTTAAAAGTATCTTAGACTGCATTCAGGTGGACATCTATGTGTTATGTTGCTTTGCAGTATGCTTTTAAAAGTATCTATAAGGAAAAAGCAAGAGATATTTTAGGGGGAGTAGATTATGGAGCTATAAAATGGATCAGTGAACACAGAGCATTTCAGGTTTACAGATAAGCAAAGAATATCATCAATAGCAGAAAAATCTAACAGTAAAAAGTCTATCTCAGCAATTATCATAACACAGATATTAATAATAAATAGTCTTTTGTAAACGTAGATATGGATCTGGTGAGCTTCTGTTCTTCTGAAATTACCTTAGACTGCATTCAGGTGGACATCTATGTGTTATGTTGCTTTGCAGTATGCTTTTAAAAGTATCTATAAGGAAAAAGCAAGAGATATTTTAGGGGGAGGAGATTATGGAGCTATAAAATGGATCAGTGAACACAGAGCATTTCAGGTTTACAGATAAGCAAAGAATATCATCAATAGCAGAAAAATCTAACAGTAAAAAATCTATCTCAGCAATTATCATAACACAGATATTAATAATAAATAGTCTTTTGTAAACGTAGATATGGATCTGGTGAGCTTCTGTTCTTCTGAAATTACCTTAGACTGCATTCAGGTGGACATCTATGTGTTATGTTGCTTTGCAGTATGCTTTTAAAAGTATCTTAGACTGCATTCAGGTGGACATCTATGTGTTATGTTGCTTTGCAGTATGCTTTTAAAAGTATCTTAGACTGCATTCAGGTGGACATCTATGTGTTATGTTGCTTTGCAGTATGCTTTTAAAAGTATCTTAGACTGCATTCAGGTGGACATCTATGTGTTATGTTGCTTTGCAGTATGCTTTTAAAAGTATCTATAAGGAAAAAGCAAGAGATATTTTAGGGGGAGGAGATTATGGAGCTATAAAATGGATCAGTGAACACAGAGCATTTCAGGTTTACAGATAAGCAAAGAATATCATCAATAGCAGAAAAATCTAACAGTAAACAGTCTATCTCAGCAATTATCATAACACAGATATTAATAATAAATAGTCTTTTGTAAACGTAGATATGGATCTGGTGAGCTTCTGTTCTTCTGAAATTACCTTAGACTGCATTCAGGTGGACATCTATGTGTTATGTTGCTTTGCAGTATGCTTTTAAAAGTATCTATAAGGAAAAAGCAAGAGATATTTTAGGGGGAGGAGATTATGGAGCTATAAAATGGATCAGTGAACACAGAGCATTTCAGGTTTACAGATAAGCAAAGAATATCATCAATAGCAGAAAAATCTAACAGTAAAAAATCTATCTCAGCAATTATCATAACACAGATATTAATAATAAATAGTCTTTTGTAAACGTAGATATGGATCTGGTGAGCTTCTGTTCTTCTGAAATTACCTTAGACTGCATTCAGGTGGACATCTATGTGTTATGTTGCTTTGCAGTATGCTTTTAAAAGTATCTTAGACTGCATTCAGGTGGACATCTATGTGTTATGTTGCTTTGCAGTATGCTTTTAAAAGTATCTTAGACTGCATTCAGGTGGACATCTATGTGTTATGTTGCTTTGCAGTATGCTTTTAAAAGTATCTTAGACTGCATTCAGGTGGACATCTATGTGTTATGTTGCTTTGCAGTATGCTTGTAAAAGTATCTTAGACTGCATTCAGGTGGACATCTATGTGTTATGTTGCTTTGCAGTATGCTTTTAAAAGTATCTAAGACTGCATTCAGGTGGACATCTATGTGTTATGTTGCTTTGCAGTATGCTTTTAAAAGTATCTAAGACTGCATTCAGGTGGACATCTATGTGTTATGTTGCTTTGCAGTATGCTTTTAAAAGTATCTTAGACTGCATTCAGGTGGACATCTATGTGTTATGTTGCTTTGCAGTATGCTTTTAAAAGTATCTTAGACTGCATTCAGGTGGACATCTATGTGTTATGTTGCTTTGCAGTATGCTTTTAAAAGTATCTATAAGGAAAAAGCAAGAGATATTTTAGGGGGAGTAGATTATGGAGCTATAAAATGGATCAGTGAACACAGAGCATTTCAGGTTTACAGATAAGCAAAGAATATCATCAATAGCAGAAAAATCTAACAGTAAAAAGTCTATCTCAGCAATTATCATAACACAGATATTAATAATAAATAGTCTTTTGTAAACGTAGATATGGATCTGGTGAGCTTCTGTTCTTCTGAAATTACCTTAGACTGCATTCAGGTGGACATCTATGTGTTATGTTGCTTTGCAGTATGCTTTTAAAAGTATCTTAGACTGCATTCAGGTGGACATCTATGTGTTATGTTGCTTTGCAGTATGCTTTTAAAAGTATCTTAGACTGCATTCAGGTGGACATCTATGTGTTATGTTGCTTTGCAGTATGCTTTTAAAAGTATCTTAGACTGCATTCAGGTGGACATCTATGTGTTATGTTGCTTTGCAGTATGCTTTTAAAAGTATCCTAGACTGCATTCAGGTGGACATCTATGTGTTATGTTGCTTTGCAGTATGCTTTTAAAAGTATCTTAGAGTGCATTCAGGTGGACATCTATGTGTTATGTTGCTTTGCAGTATGCTTTTAAAAGTATCTTAGACTGCATTCAGGTGGACATCTATGTGTTATGTTGCTTTGCAGTATGCTTTTAAAAGTATCTTAGACTGCATTCAGGTGGACATCTATGTGTTATGTTGCTTTGCAGTATGCTTTTAAAAGTATCCTAGACTGCATTCAGGTGGACATCTATGTGTTATGTTGCTTTGCAGTATGCTTTTAAAAGTATCTTAGAGTGCATTCAGGTGGACATCTATGTGTTATGTTGCTTTGCAGTATGCTTTTAAAAGTATCTTAGACTGCATTCAGGTGGACATCTATGTGTTATGTTGCTTTGCAGTATGCTTTTAAAAGTATCTTAGACTGCATTCAGGTGGACATCTATGTGTTATGTTGCTTTGCAATATGCTTTTAAAAGTATCTAAGACTGCATTCAGGTGGACATCTATGTGTTATGTTGCTTTGCAGTATGCTTTTAAAAGTATCTTAGACTGCATTCAGGTGGACATCTATGTGTTATGTTGCTTTGCAGTATGCTTTTAAAAGTATCTTAGACTGCATTCAGGTGGACATCTATGTGTTATGTTGCTTTGCAGTATGCTTTTAAAAGTATCTTAGACTGCATTCAGGTGGACATCTATGTGTTATGTTGCTTTGCAGTATGCTTTTAAAAGTATCTTAGACTGCATTCAGGTGGACATCTATGTGTTATGTTGCTTTGCAGTATGCTTTTAAAAGTATCTTAGACTGCATTCAGGTGGACATCTATGTGTTATGTTGCTTTGCAGTATGCTTTTAAAAGTATCTTAGACTGCATTCAGGTGGACATCTATGTGTTATGTTGCTTTGCAGTATGCTTTTAAAAGTATCCTAGACTGCATTCAGGTGGACATCTATGTGTTATGTTGCTTTGCAGTATGCTTTTAAAAGTATCTTAGAGTGCATTCAGGTGGACATCTATGTGTTATGTTGCTTTGCAGTATGCTTTTAAAAGTATCTTAGACTGCATTCAGGTGGACATCTATGTGTTATGTTGCTTTGCAGTATGCTTTTAAAAGTATCTTAGACTGCATTCAGGTGGACATCTATGTGTTATGTTGCTTTGCAGTATGCTTTTAAAAGTATCTTAGACTGCATTCAGGTGGACATCTATGTGTTATGTTGCTTTGCAGTATGCTTTTAAAAGTATCTAAGACTGCATTCAGGTGGACATCTATGTGTTATGTTGCTTTGCAGTATGCTTTTAAAAGTATCTTAGACTGCATTCAGGTGGACATCTATGTGTTATGTTGCTTTGCAGTATGCTTTTAAAAGTATCTTAGACTGCATTCAGGTGGACATCTATGTGTTATGTTGCTTTGCAGTATGCTTTTAAAAGTATCTATAAGGAAAAAGCAAGAGATATTTTAGGGGGAGGAGATTATGGAGCTATAAAATGGATCAGTAAACACAGAGCATTTCAGGTTTACAGATAAGCAAAGAATATCATCAATAGCAGAAAAATCTAACAGTAAAAAGTCTATCTCAGCAATTATCATAACACAGATATTAATAATAAATAGTCTTTTGTAAACGTAGATATGGATCTGGTGAGCTTCTGTTCTTCTGAAATTACCTTAGACTGCATTCAGGTGGACATCTATGTGTTATGTTGCTTTGCAGTATGCTTTTAAAAGTATCTTAGACTGCATTCAGGTGGACATCTATGTGTTATGTTGCTTTGCAGTATGCTTTTAAAAGTATCTTAGACTGCATTCAGGTGGACATCTATGTGTTATGTTGCTTTGCAGTATGCTTTTAAAAGTATCTTAGACTGCATTCAGGTGGACATCTATGTGTTATGTTGCTTTGCAGTATGCTTTTAAAAGTATCTTAGACTGCATTCAGGTGGACATCTATGTGTTATGTTGCTTTGCAGTATGCTTTTAAAAGTATCTTAGACTGCATTCAGGTGGACATCTATGTGTTATGTTGCTTTGCAGTATGCTTTTAAAAGTATCTTAGACTGCATTCAGGTGGACATCTATGTGTTATGTTGCTTTGCAGTATGCTTTTAAAAGTATCTAAGACTGCATTCAGGTGGACATCTATGTGTTATGTTGCTTTGCAGTATGCTTTTAAAAGTATCTTAGACTGCATTCAGGTGGACATCTATGTGTTATGTTGCTTTGCAGTATGCTTTTAAAAGTATCTTAGACTGCATTCAGGTGGACATCTATGTGTTATGTTGCTTTGCAGTATGCTTTTAAAAGTATCTTAGACTGCATTCAGGTGGACATCTATGTGTTATGTTGCTTTGCAGTATGCTTTTAAAAGTATCTTAGACTGCATTCAGGTGGACATCTATGTGTTATGTTGCTTTGCATTATGCTTTTAAAAGTATCTTAGACTGCATTCAGGTGGACATCTATGTGTTATGTTGCTTTGCAGTATGCTTTTAAAAGTATCTTAGACTGCATTCAGGTGGACATCTATGTGTTATGTTGCTTTGCAGTATGCTTTTAAAAGTATCTTAGACTGCATTCAGGTGGACATCTATGTGTTATGTTGCTTTGCAGTATGCTTGTAAAAGTATCTTAGACTGCATTCAGGTGGACATCTATGTGTTATGTTGCTTTGCAGTATGCTTTTAAAAGTATCTTAGACTGCATTCAGGTGGACATCTATGTGTTATGTTGCTTTGCAGTATGCTTTTAAAAGTATCTTAGACTGCATTCAGGTGGACATCTATGTGTTATGTTGCTTTGCAGTATGCTTTTAAAAGTATCTAAAACTGCATTCACATGGACATCTATGTGTTATGTTGCTTTGCAGTATGCTTTTAAAAGTATCTTAGACTGCATTCAGGTGGACATCTATGTGTTATGTTGCTTTGCAGTATGCTTTTAAAAGTATCTATAAGGAAAAAGCAAGAGATATTTTAGGGGGAGGAGATTATGGAGCTATAAAATGGATCAGTGAACACAGAGCATTTCAGGTTTACAGATAAGCAAAGAATATCATCAATAGCAGAAAAATCTAACAGTAAAAAGTCTATCTCAGCAATTATCATAACACAGATATTAATAATAAATAGTCTTTTGTAAACGTAGATATGGATCTGGTGAGCTTCTGTTCTTCTGAAATTACCTTAGACTGCATTCAGGTGGACATCTATGTGTTATGTTGCTTTGCAGTATGCTTTTAAAAGTATCTTAGACTGCATTCAGGTGGACATCTATGTGTTATGTTGCTTTGCAGTATGCTTTTAAAAGTATCTTAGACTGCATTCAGGTGGACATCTATGTGTTATGTTGCTTTGCAGTATGCTTTTAAAAGTATCTTAGACTGCATTCAGGTGGACATCTATGTGTTATGTTGCTTTGCAGTATGCTTTTAAAAGTATCTTAGACTGCATTCAGGTGGACATCTATGTGTTATGTTGCTTTGCAGTATGCTTTTAAAAGTATCTTAGACTGCATTCAGGTGGACATCTATGTGTTATGTTGCTTTGCAGTATGCTTTTAAAAGTATCCTAGACTGCATTCAGGTGGACATCTATGTGTTATGTTGCTTTGCAGTATGCTTTTAAAAGTATCTTAGAGTGCATTCAGGTGGACATCTATGTGTTATGTTGCTTTGCAGTATGCTTTTAAAAGTATCTTAGACTGCATTCAGGTGGACATCTATGTGTTATGTTGCTTTGCAGTATGCTTTTAAAAGTATCTTAGACTGCATTCAGGTGGACATCTATGTGTTATGTTGCTTTGCAGTATGCTTTTAAAAGTATCTATAAGGAAAAAGCAAGAGATATTTTAGGGGGAGGAGATTATGGAGCTATAAAATGGATCAGTAAACACAGAGCATTTCAGGTTTACAGATAAGCAAAGAATATCATCAATAGCAGAAAAATCTAACAGTAAAAAGTCTATCTCAGCAATTATCATAACACAGATATTAATAATAAATAGTCTTTTGTAAACGTAGATATGGATCTGGTGAGCTTCTGTTCTTCTGAAATTACCTTAGACTGCATTCAGGTGGACATCTATGTGTTATGTTGCTTTGCAGTATGCTTTTAAAAGTATCTTAGACTGCATTCAGGTGGACATCTATGTGTTATGTTGCTTTGCAGTATGCTTTTAAAAGTATCTTAGACTGCATTCAGGTGGACATCTATGTGTTATGTTGCTTTGCAGTATGCTTTTAAAAGTATCTTAGACTGCATTCAGGTGGACATCTATGTGTTATGTTGCTTTGCAGTATGCTTTTAAAAGTATCTTAGACTGCATTCAGGTGGACATCTATGTGTTATGTTGCTTTGCAGTATGCTTTTAAAAGTATCTTAGACTGCATTCAGGTGGACATCTATGTGTTATGTTGCTTTGCAGTATGCTTTTAAAAGTATCTATAAGGAAAAAGCAAGAGATATTTTAGGGGGAGGAGATTATGGAGCTATAAAATGGATCAGTAAACACAGAGCATTTCAGGTTTACAGATAAGCAAAGAATATCATCAATAGCAGAAAAATCTAACAGTAAAAAGTCTATCTCAGCAATTATCATAACACAGATATTAATAATAAATAGTCTTTTGTAAACGTAGATATGGATCTGGTGAGCTTCTGTTCTTCTGAAATTACCTTAGACTGCATTCAGGTGGACATCTATGTGTTATGTTGCTTTGCAGTATGCTTTTAAAAGTATCTTAGACTGCATTCAGGTGGACATCTATGTGTTATGTTGCTTTGCAGTATGCTTTTAAAAGTATCTTAGACTGCATTCAGGTGGACATCTATGTGTTATGTTGCTTTGCAGTATGCTTTTAAAAGTATCTTAGACTGCATTCAGGTGGACATCTATGTGTTATGTTGCTTTGCAGTATGCTTTTAAAAGTATCTTAGACTGCATTCAGGTGGACATCTATGTGTTATGTTGCTTTGCAGTATGCTTTTAAAAGTATCTTAGACTGCATTCAGGTGGACATCTATGTGTTATGTTGCTTTGCAGTATGCTTTTAAAAGTATCTATAAGGAAAAAGCAAGAGATATTTTAGGGGGAGGAGATTATGGAGCTATAAAATGGATCAGTAAACACAGAGCATTTCAGGTTTACAGATAAGCAAAGAATATCATCAATAGCAGAAAAAATCTAACAGTAAAAAGTCTATCTCAGCAATTATCATAACACAGATATTAATAATAAATAGTCTTTTGTAAACGTAGATATGGATCAGGTGAGCTTCTGTTCTTCTGAAATTACCTTAGACTGCATTCAGGTGGACATCTATGTGTTATGTTGCTTTGCAGTATGCTTTTAAAAGTATCTTAGACTGCATTCAGGTGGACATCTATGTGTTATGTTGCTTTGCAGTATGCTTTTAAAAGTATCTTAGACTGCATTCAGGTGGACATCTATGTGTTATGTTGCTTTGCAGTATGCTTTTAAAAGTATCTTAGACTGCATTCAGGTGGACATCTATGTGTTATGTTGCTTTGCAGTATGCTTTTAAAAGTATCTAAGACTGCATTCAGGTGGACATCTATGTGTTATGTTGCTTTGCAGTATGCTTTTAAAAGTATCCTAGACTGCATTCAGGTGGACATCTATGTGTTATGTTGCTTTGCAGTATGCTTTTAATAGTATCTTAGACTGCATTCAGGTGGACATCTATGTGTTATGTTGCTTTGCAGTATGCTTTTAAAAGTATCTTAGACTGCATTCAGGTGGACATCTATGTGTTATGTTGCTTTGCAGTATGCTTTTAAAAGTATCTTAGACTGCATTCAGGTGGACATCTATGTGTTATGTTGCTTTGCAGTATGCTTTTAAAAGTATCTAAGACTGCATTCAGGTGGACATCTATGTGTTATGTTGCTTTGCAGTATGCTTTTAAAAGTATCCTAGACTGCATTCAGGTGGACATCTATGTGTTATGTTGCTTTGCAGTATGCTTTTAAAAGTATCTTAGACTGCATTCAGGTGGACATCTATGTGTTATGTTGCTTTGCAGTATGCTTTTAAAAGTATCTTAGACTGCATTCAGGTGGACATCTATGTGTTATGTTGCTTTGCAGTATGCTTTTAAAAGTATCTTAGACTGCATTCAGGTGGACATCTATGTGTTATGTTGCTTTGTAGTATGCTTTTAAAAGTATCTTAGACTGCATTCAGGTGGACATCTATGTGTTATGTTGCTTTGCAGTATGCTTTTAAAAGTATCTTAGACTGCATTCAGGTGGACATCTATGTGTTATGTTGCTTTGCAGTATGCTTTTAAAAGTATCTTAGACTGCATTCAGGTGGACATCTATGTGTTATGTTGCTTTGCAGTATGCTTTTAAAAGTATCTATAAGGAAAAAGCAAGAGATATTTTAGGGGGAGGAGATTATGGAGCTATAAAATGGATCAGTGAACACAGAGCATTTCAGGTTTACAGATAAGCAAAGAATATCATCAATAGCAGAAAAATCTAACAGTAAAAAATCTATCTCAGCAATTATCATAACACAGATATTAATAATAAATAGTCTTTTGTAAACGTAGATATGGATCTGGTGAGCTTCTGTTCTTCTGAAATTACCTTAGACTGCATTCAGGTGGACATCTATGTGTTATGTTGCTTTGCAGTATGCTTTTAAAAGTATCTTAGACTGCATTCAGGTGGACATCTATGTGTTATGTTGCTTTGCAGTATGCTTTTAAAAGTATCTTAGACTGCATTCAGGTGGACATCTATGTGTTATGTTGCTTTGCCGTATGCTTTTAAAAGTATCTTAGACTGCATTCAGGTGGACATCTATGTGTTATGTTGCTTTGCAGTATGCTTTTAAAAGTATCTTAGACTGCATTCAGGTGGACATCTATGTGTTATGTTGCTTTGCAGTATGCTTTTAAAAGTATCTTAGACTGCATTCAGGTGGACATCTATGTGTTATGTTGCTTTGCAGTATGCTTTTAAAAGTATCTTAGACTGCATTCAGGTGGACATCTATGTGTTATGTTGCTTTGCAGTATGCTTTTAAAAGTATCCTAGACTGCATTCAGGTGGACATCTATGTGTTATGTTGCTTTGCAGTATGCTTTTAAAAGTATCTTAGACTGCATTCAGGTGGACATCTATGTGTTATGTTGCTTTGCAGTATGCTTTTAAAAGTATCTTAGACTGCATTCAGGTGGACATCTATGTGTTATGTTGCTTTACAGTATGCTTTTAAAAGTATCTTAGACTGCATTCAGGTGGACATCTATGTGTTATGTTGCTTTGCAGTATGCTTTTAAAAGTATCTTAGACTGCATTCAGGTGGACATCTATGTGTTATGTTGCTTTGCAGTATGCTTTTAAAAGTATCTAAGACTGCATTCAGGTGGACATCTATGTGTTTTGTTGCTTTGCAGTATGCTTTTAAAAGTATCTTAGACTGCATTCAGGTGGACATCTATGTGTTATGTTGCTTTGCAGTATGCTTTTAAAAGTATCTTAGACTGCATTCAGGTGGACATCTATGTGTTATGTTGCTTTGCAGTATGCTTTTAAAAGTATCTTAGACTGCATTCAGGTGGACATCTATGTGTTATGTTGCTTTGCAGTATGCTTTTAAAAGTATCTGAGACTGCATTCAGGTGGACATCTATGTGTTATGTTGCTTTGCAGTATGCTTTTAAAAGTATCTTAGACTGCATTCAGGTGGACATCTATGTGTTATGTTGCTTTGCAGTATGCTTTTAAAAGTATCTTAGACTGCATTCAGGTGGACATCTATGTGTTATGTTGCTTTGCAGTATGCTTTTAAAAGTATCTTAGACTGCATTCAGGTGGACATCTATGTGTTATGTTGCTTTGCAGTATGCTTTTAAAAGTATCTTAGACTGCATTCAGGTGGACATCTATGTGTTATGTTGCTTTGCAGTATGCTTTTAAAAGTATCTATAAGGAAAAAGCAAGAGATATTTTAGGGGGAGGAGATTATGGAGCTATAAAATGGATCAGTGAACACAGAGCATTTCAGGTTTACAGATAAGCAAAGAATATCATCAATAGCAGAAAAATCTAACAGTAAAAAGTCTATCTCAGCAATTATCATAACACAGATATTAATAATAAATAGTCTTTTGTAAACGTAGATATGGATCTGGTGAGCTTCTGTTCTTCTGAAATTACCTTAGACTGCATTCAGGTGGACATCTATGTGTTATGTTGCTTTGCAGTATGCTTTTAAAAGTATCTTAGACTGCATTCAGGTGGACATCTATGTGTTATGTTGCTTTGCAGTATGCTTTTAAAAGTATCTTAGACTGCATTCAGGTGGACATCTATGTGTTATGTTGCTTTGCCGTATGCTTTTAAAAGTATCTTAGACTGCATTCAGGTGGACATCTATGTGTTATGTTGCTTTGCAGTATGCTTTTAAAAGTATCCTAGACTGCATTCAGGTGGACATCTATGTGTTATGTTGCTTTGCAGTATGCTTTTAAAAGTATCTTAGACTGCATTCAGGTGGACATCTATGTGTTATGTTGCTTTGCAGTATGCTTTTAAAAGTATCTTAGACTGCATTCAGGTGGACATCTATGTGTTATGTTGCTTTGCAGTATGCTTTTAAAAGTATCTTAGACTGCATTCAGGTGGACATCTATGTGTTATGTTGCTTTGCAGTATGCTTTTAAAAGTATCTTAGACTGCATTCAGGTGGACATCTATGTGTTATGTTGCTTCT